>MU225061.1:526631-546049 GCA_018584345.1 Thuja plicata
GGCATCTTCATTAATAAGACATTAATGAAAGCCTTAAAGAAGCATGGGGAGAGTGTAAGAGGGTGGCTTGAGAAGGTGGACTTGAGAAAGTCATGCTTGAGAAAGTGGACTTTCTCAAGTGGGTTGATTTTCTAATCATTTCTTAATGGAATGTGACAACATTAGGAAGTGGGTTAGGGTTAGAATTAGGATTAGGATTAGATTAGCAAGGGTGAATGAGTTGAGAGGGGTTAGAACCCAGGGTAGAAGTGGTTGAGATAGGTTAGGTTGGGGTTTTAAGGGAATATTAATTAAATGAATTAAACTTATTTAATTCATTCAAAAATATAGGAATTAATTATTTAAACAATTTAATTTATTTTTAATAATTAGGGGACTATAGCCATTTTAATTAAATTAAATAGGCTAGGGGAATGGGTTATTTTGCAAGTGGGTAATTGATTTAGGGATTTATTTAATTCTTTTATAATTAAATACTATAGCCATGTTTGAATTTGGTTTGATTTAAATGGTTTGAATTTATTTGAATCATATGGCTATAATTGTTAATATAAATTAGTGATAAAAATCACCTAGGACATTAAATTGATTTGAAGAATTATGCCAAGCAGTAATAGGGTCGTTTGGACATAATCAAGGGTATGATCACAATTAGGGAAAATAGGGTCCATAGTTGCAACAGACCAAATTTAGGTGGTTACAGGCCTTTACATAATAAAATATTATATGTTTATCCAAAAATTGAAGTCGGCTTCAAACTCTATTTTCTGAACTGCTAGTATCACTATTCTTGCTATAACTTATTTGTACTGACATATTTGACCATGCGTGTCTAGGGAAAGCACAAAAACATACCATAGAACTTAATTTTGAATGCGCATATCCTGATGTGATCGTATGCATGTGCGCTGGTGCACTGATCGACTACAAATCACTGTTTTGTCTTGTCTGCTATACTTAGTCAGTTTCCACTTCATAGTTTGTTGTCAAACTTTCATATGACTTTGTTTCCATAATGAAAACACAAAAAAAGTCATATACTCCCTGGGAGTCAACTTGCCAATACATTATAGTTCCTTGACCTTCAACTGGACAAGGTGTATCATTACCCATTATTATTGTACCACCATTATATTACTCAAAAGTGTTAAACTTTTATTTGTCACCGGTCATGTGGTGAGTGCAGCCACTATCTATAATCTAGATGTCATTCTTGCTAACCTTAGATATGAGTGTAGATTCTACATACCTTTCATCTTCATCTGAATCATCTTTCACAACCATAAACACCATCTCGATGTCTTCATCAGGTTCAGTGTTAGTATCTTCATCTTTGCAAGCAGCTAGGTAGCTGGCTTTCTTTCCTTTGTCCTTGTAGTCTCGGGTATCTCTTCTTTCTGATTTTCAGTAACTTCTATAATCTTTGTTGTCACCTCTATCAGATTTCTTCTCAAAAGATCTATCATTAACTCTGTCATCTTTTCTTTTGTTAGGACATCTTGCAGTAAAGTGTCCAATCTCTTTACAATTAAATCATACAAGTGGTAACTTGCCTTTGTATTTACCTTTGCCTCTCTGTATTCTTCTAGCCATAACTGCTTCAATTTTATCTAGAACTTCTTCTTCACTTTCACTTTCACTATCTCTTCTAGATGTGTTTCTATGACTTGATTTACTTATTCTCATAGAATATTTAAATGCAGACTTTAAGTTTGGTAAGACACTATTATCAAAGTTATTCATCTCAAATGAAATCAGTCTACCAATTAAACTATCAAGAGTAAGTGTATTTTTTTCTACTACTCTCATTTCTTGAATGGAAGAAACTCTAATAGCATATACAGGCAGTAAGGTTCTGTTAGGGTCTATTTGATTCATCATGTTAAAGTGTCCTTGACCCTTTGATATATTTAATCATTGTCCAGTTTCCTCCATTTTCAAAGCCTGTGTCAATGGTTCTTTCAATGTCAATTTTGCTCCTTGAATCAATCGCCACAATGTTTCAAACTTGTCTTGTTGTAGTCGGCTCCCTTCTGCCAAGTATTGGAATTCCTTCATCGCTCATGAACCACTTTGAACCGATTTGAACCTTGGTTCAAAGTAGTTCAAAAAGGTTCAGAGGTTTCAAAATGGTTCAAGTTTGTTCTTATGGTTCAAATACAGCCAAGTTCAGTACAGAAATTCAGAGTTCAAGTTACAAGGCAAGGTTTATAAGTTCAAAGGAACAAGCTTGGGAGATTGAGGTACAGTTTTGAAGGATTAACCCATCATTCTAGAGACATAATCCCTTGGTTTGAATTTCTCAATTCATGGTTATGATTTTAAATCTATACTTCATGAATCCAAACAACAACATTGACTAATTGAAACTTGTCAAGTTTAGAAGGATTCTGAAGATTTATTGCATGTTGCTATGAAACATTCCAAGATAATAAATACCCACTCTTATATTTCATATTATGGGTATCAACATGAAGCTCATCATTATCATTTGGATCTTTATTGTATGTGACATTAAATCTTGGTGGGAGCCATAATGACTGTGCATAAGAAAAGATCAAAAAAAATATGTGATCACGAATTTGCAGGAAGCAAAAAAATAGTCATATTACGAGGGGCATAACTTCCAACTCCATCGTTGGATCTTTCTCAAATTTATATATGTTTTAAGAAACCTAGTTACCTAAATCCTCACTGGTGAGATTAGGGAAATTTTTTTTTTCTCAAAAAGATATTGTTGACTGAGTACACGTCTATCCAAGGTGACTAGCAACCACGAATCTGCTAAATCCAGATAAATACAGTCATATTTCAGGGGGCATAAATTTTAATCCAACCATTGGATCAATCTGATTTTCAGACATGTTTTAGAAATCCAAATTATTTAAAACCTCTCAAAATCTTTTTTTTTTAGATTCTTGGTGGATCAAAAGTTATGGATGTCTGAGTGAACTACTATCAAAACTACCAATGACTGTCATGAAATGATGAAAACTCTTCATCACCAGCAAATGCCACCTGTCCACATATCTTTTAAAACATTGAATTATATCTTTATAAGCTTTGCATAAATATTTTATGAAGATATAAAATCAAAAAGGTGAGGGATGTTATCGAAAAGTAAGAAAAAGATTAAAAAGATTGAGTGGAAACAGTTTCAAAGAATCAGTTATTATAACTGACAAACATTATCAGGGCAAGAAGATAAATATGCCAAAAAAAGAATGTTGGAGGCTCCAGATTCTACCTTTGGCTGAAGACTTTGTGTTGTAGGTAGAGGGTTTTTATTTTCTTTTTTCAATTGTAATTGCAGAGGGAGAAAGGAATACATTTTTTGTTTTCAGATTTAGTTTTCTATGTAATTGGAAATGGTTGTCTTATGGATATTGTTCTGTATTAGAGGGTAGATGTAATACATTTTGAATCTTTGAGTTTGGAAGTATTTATTTATATTTATATTAAACTTTGTGTAATGCAGTTAACTTTGTTAAATTCCAGCTACTAATATATCTTCGTGTATACAAAGAAATCTTTGAATTTCATGTATCACATAATTTGAAATAAATCTTGATCTTTCTTTCAATCTGTTGTTTGTAAGTGATGGGCTGGGAATCTTTGAGTTCTCAGATTGTATTTACCTATTTGTAAATTGTCACATCTATCCCATGTTTATGGATAGATGGTTTCTCTCCTTCTGTGCCTTCTGATTAAAGACATACGATTGATTTCATTCATTGCAAATCCAAAGAAGGGAGTTGTACCTTCACATCAAAATTTTGAAAGCGCTTGCACATAACCATTACAAGCATCTCAGCTGTTTGTTGCAGAGTTTTGTCTTCTTGTTTGGGCACTCACAAGTATTTTGAAAGGGTTTTGCTAAAAGACAAATCTATTCACTAATAGGTTCTTAAGATTTTACTTACCACTGTCTCCTCTTCAAGTGTACCTCCAACTCCTTATATAGCATTGACTACTTCTTTGATTCTTGTGATGTACTGTGTGATGTTTTCTCCTTCTTTCATTATGAGATCATCAAACTTTCCTCTAAGGCTTTCTGCCTTATCTCTCAGAACATTTGTATCACCTCCATGTACAAGCTTCAATTTGTCCCACATCTTCTTTGCAATTTTGCAATCTTTGACATCTTCAAATTTAGCATCAGAGAGTGAGGAAGAAATCTCTATGACCATGGAATTGTGCTCATGCTTCTCTCTCAAATGATGTACTATCAATACTCCTGTGGGCAACACATATTCAGTATCTAGGAATTGAGTAACATCATTACCAATACCTGATAAGTGGAGTCTTATCCTGCTTTGCCATGAAGAAAATTTGTCTTTGTTCAACTTGGGCACATCTCGTCTGTTCATCTTGTGATCTTGACTTAGGTCTTTAAACCTTCCTTCCTAAGCACACAAGCTCTGATACCAATTGTTAGTAATTACTAAGAGGGGGGGTGAATCAGTGACCTCAAAAATTTATCATTCAAACTTTAACCACCAATCAATAAATCACATATTATTATGTCCCTACAAGATGCATGCCATTAAATACTAATAATGATTAACTATCTGTTAGTTTTCTCTATCAATCCTTATTCTTTCTTGATTACTGATAAGTAGTATAACTATTTATCGAAACTCATTAAATAAGCAAAGTATACCGATCAATCCAAAGTTAGCTATGTAAGATGCAAGACAGTAAAGAAATGAATCATACATAGATAACACATTAATTTTAAAGCAGAAACCCTATTAAGGGAAAAATCCACTGGGACCAGTACCCCAAATTTTCACTCTTCTAAAGTGAGCCCTTTTAGGAGCCAACCCTGTTAAAGCTTACAAACACACTGTTAAGTTTGACCTTGTTAGAGGATTTTATACATAGAGGTTGTCACTTAGTATCCGGCATCTATTGCTATCATCCTTGAATTAGCCTCCTTCTTAGACTGTTAATAGGTATCGGGCAAGTCTGATGCTACTTTCATGAATCAACCTTTTTGGCACTCCTTGAGATGTACCTCAATATATAGAAGACTGTTAAGTCCTGCTCGGTTAAGAGACTTGATGCTTCAATGGTTAAATTGAAACACTATGACCTGTTCATATTGCAACTTTGAATTTCATATTTTCAGATCTATTTAAGCACATTACCTGTCTGACCAATGTATCAATTCAATCCTTGTGCTTCATACTTTTTTCTCTTTGAAGTTGTGCTCACTGTTCGTCGGTGTCTACAGAATTCCTTAGCTCTTCCTTCAGCTTGTTTTATCAACACTGTATGAAGTTGTTCTTCATCAATTTCTCTTTAGCATCCTCTTTTTATTCACTCCCCTTAATCCCATTCATAAATGAATTAAGCTTGTCTCTTATATAGACACAATATTCAATATTTCTTGATTCTTGATTCTTGGCATGATAAACAATCCAGCCAATTAGATTTAAAGCATAACTCATGATTTGTCTCATAGATATATTCTTGTAAACTGTACAAATCATCTTTAAATCAATCACTTACCTCTGGTCGAATAAAATAAAGTAGACAACCAGTTAAGTCTATTTTTAGCTCTGCCAGCTAGATATTTTGTCATTTTCTGAACTCTTTGTTCTGTTGGTCAACACTTCAGTTAGTCATCAGCAACAATTGACTGATCTGTCAATGAGACTCTAGTTAGGTTCATGATCTATGTCCATCGGGCATCATTGGATTTTTTCTCGTTGAGAAACCTGTAGTTTTCTTCGTCGAGAAACACTATGCTTCTGATCATCGGGTATCACTGTGATTGTTCTTCTTTGCTTTGTCCGTCAGTGTGCACTCTGTTGGTGTTGTTTGTCACTTAGTGAATACTTGACTTTTATGCATTGTTGAAAGCATAACTTTGGTTCTTTTGGTTCTCTGAATTCTTTGGCATTATGTACATGACCGTACAGATGATATCAAGTTGACATCAATGACAATACAATCCATTAAATTATTTAATGACATGCATTATCTTTCAACTTAACATTATCAAACATTCAATTAGTTACATGTCATTACATGCTAGCAAACCTAATCAACTTCTCATGAAGTATGTTAGAAATGAATTCATCCCATTCTATGAACTTGTCATCTCCTAGGATCTTTTGGATAAAAGAGTACATCCAATCTGCCCAAAAGAATGCATGAGGATTACCTTTGACCCTGTTCAGCAATAACACTGGATATCTTTAACCTCTTTGATCAAATGTTCAATAGTCAATAGTTTAGGAAAGTGAGAACCTCCTTTTTCTAGTTTCATCAACCAATTCTGAGCAATGGTGTTGATGTATTCTTTCTTGTTGGCTGAAAACTAGCTATTGGCTTCTTCAATGGTCCACACCTCATATGTCTCTTTATGCAAAATTATTAAGGAAACCATAACCATTACATGGCTTATCTTAACCAGAATTCTTCTTGAGATTGTGCGCATAAACCTTTATTTGGCGTCATATATCTTAGCACACTCAAGTACTAGCTCCCGACAAGGCACTATTGTTAGGAATCCAGCCGCTTTGAGTAGATCACTACCAGCCACTTTCCTTGACATAGACACCTCCTTCGCATTTTTAATTATTTGCAAAACCTCTTGGAGTTGGAATTAACTAGAGAAGTGTCTACAATTTATGGTAGATATCTAACCATGTGGGTGGCTTTCTTTTCCTTCGAAAGCTTAGGGCAAAAAAGTGACACTTTACAAAGAACTTTTCTATACAATGTATCATGCATGAAGGAAAAACAGAAAGCAAAATTCTACAGAAAACTAGAAACAAAGAATATTTATAGAAAAAGGCTTCTTGACTCACCTTTTCCTCTTACATGCAATTCTTTTTTGTCTATCCTACCTCACATCCATCACCTTTTTCTTTAACAAGAATGTGTACTGAATGCTTTTATAGAATGATGCAATTTACTTATGGAAAATAAATATGTGCTTAAGATTTAGAGAGTACAATGCATTATTTTTACATGTGTGATGTGCCACTGAGTTGAAAAATTATGGCTTCTCAATCAACTCCAACCTTTAAGGTGTGTGTGTACATTAATGTTTCATCACTACCATTTCTGCTCCAATTCCCAAAATATTAAATAATGTACTTTTACATGCATGATGGCTGACATCTGGCTTCAACTACCTGACAAGTGTTTGATGTTGCGCATAGAAAAAAGATGAACTTGAACTATGAACTTTAACTTTCAAAAATTTCAAGTTCAAGTTCACCTGATTATTCAGAACCAGAGACTTATGGATGTGGAATAAAATGACAGACTTAACTCAACAAGGAACTTTGAACAATGAACTTTAACTTTCAAAAATTTCAAGTTCAAGAATGCATATTACTAAAAAAAACCAAGACACAACAACAAGAATTTGACGTGACCAACTCCTTAGTACTTATTTTAACTCTTGAACTTGAACTATGAACTAAGGGAGTTTCAAAGAAGAGGGTTCAACAATGACTATGCATATGGACAAAACTCAAATGTTGGCTTTTCTGCAAAGAATAATATATGGGTAACACAAGTTATATATGATCTTAGAAAATACATGAGGAAAGTAGTGATATTTTTCAATTCATTGTATATATCTTATATTTGTCAATTTTTTTTACTTTTTATGTAATATATTGTATATTTTTGTTAAACCTCATTAATATATATGTGCCTTGAATCACTTGTAGATGGATGACACCTAAATAAATCCATAAAGGAGATATAAATTATTTGAAGAGAAAAATTCATTTTCTAATGTGTGAAATACAAAAGTGTCTACCTTTGACATTTTTCAATGCACAAGAACACTACCTCATACACCAACTTGAGGAGATTGAAATGTCAAGACCTATCCACACAAGGTAAATGTGGATAGTTGAGAGGTACTTGAAATTTTTTGAAGGATTTGGTTAGAAAAAGAGCACATCATGAGGGTTCTATGGTGGAGGGATATATGTTATACCATACCATGGTGTACATAATTGAATATCTTCCTAAGTTCATAGCAAATATCCATGTAGATCGCATTAGGGATCCCGACTCCATTAACAAATTTGAAGTGGAGTACCTGATGGGGAAAGGTAGATTGAGGAAAGTGAGAGGTAAATATAAGATAGTCATGGAGATTAATTAGAATACATTTTATATTTGGATTTTATGTATATTGTGTTGGTTCTGAAATCAACATATTGGAAAATTCCAAATGATTTGACCATCTAACGGGATATAGTATTCTATTAAGATGGCATTAGTATCTTGAAATAGATTCAAATGTGTATTATGTTAGAGATTTTTCTTGTAGAATCTCAATATAGAAATTATGCTTGACTCTTAGATTCCCAACTTTTGATTCTTACAAGTAAAAGTCTAATTGATGAGGATTTATCCTCCTTCTTTGAGCTCCACAGACTCAAGCGAGTCTACCTTCTACAAGTTCTTGCTTCTCAATGGATCAAGGATTACACTGATTTTCTCTTGTCTCTTGCTACAACAAATGATAATATATTTTTCAAATGAATATGACCAATCTAATGTAGAGCTTAACAAGCCAGACCATGAACTTGACAAGGGCAAATAACAGTGAAATAAGGATTCTCATCCTTCTTCTATTCGAGTTCTAGACTCAGGCAGGATGACCTAATGATTATCTCTTCATGGAATCAACAAAATGAACTGTAATATTTAGTACAATTGATAAGAATCTATTTTCTTAATAAACATAAATGTAAAGGATTATTCATATTTTAAATTTGATGGTGAGAACTACTAATCAAAATATAGACCAGCACCTAATCCAGGGAAAAGAGTCAATTGAAATATACATTCATAGAAATTAATTAATTGAAACACACATGAAACTTAGATGGAATGCCTTAAAAACCACCTTTTCATTCCCACACCCATATATCGAATTCCCACACTAATATTTATCCCTCTAAAAATATTTATAAGGTTTACTCCCTCCTTGAAAGAAACTCACAGTTACCTTGTAACCAGTACATTTAAAATGACTTACAAATTAAACATACAAGAACATAAACATAAACAAAAGAACAAATCATTTATGTGAAACAAGAAACTCCATTTGTATTTTATTAAAATATTTCTGCTTCAGTACATCCAAAATGACAAAAAATACTTGAAACTTAGACAAAATTTAGAAATCTTCCTCGCAATTGTGAATTCGCCATCCTTTTCAATATGTTACAACTTTCTATTTATATTTAGCACTATCCACCTTGGAATTATTAAAGATAAATGATGCAAAAAGCTTCAGATGGCTAGGCAAAACCTAAAATTTACTAAAATAAAAAATTTCAGTTACATCTTCAGTCGATGGAGAAGAAACACTTGAGTAGCTGATTTGAAATGATTCCAAATCCTTGGCAATTGGCACCTTTGTCCGTAGATATTCTGGGTAACCTCTTGAGGTTGTTGTGAGCCCTAGTGACCACCAATATAGGATAAATTACACTATTCTTGATGATTATTACCCTCTTTATGCTCATTGATCAGGTGTGAGGTGTCACTTTACTCTTCTTCTATCACATCCAAGTCAATAGTTGCTGGTTTCTTTTTCTTCGGCTTGGTGATATTATCCCATTGTGTAACATCAACTTCTGAAGGCCAATTGAAACCTTTTAATCATTGTATCTACTTTATTTTCCTCTCCCATCTGGCATCAGTTATAGCCTTGACATCAACAACAAACTTCACAAAGTTTGTTTCTTCTTTGAAGGCTTTGTCCAAGGCTTTATTGAATATTTCCATGTCTAGTACACTATCATCTATTAGGAATGCCTCTTTAATAGGTAGAAAAGTATCAAATTCATTCATCCATTCTTCAACTGACTTTATCTTATCATCTTCTCCCTGGACTAGAGGAATAAACCTATTAAAATCTGGGCCAAACATGTTGACCATTGCCTAAATTTGATTGGCCTTTCCCTTAAAGAATGACAATCCTGTGCCAATCTACTCAATCATTTCCCCCACTTGGAAAACTATCTCTAGGAGATCTATCCTATATGGTTGCAGGGCTTCTAGTCTCTCAAACAGTGACCCCTTTCTTGACCATGTGCCAAAATATGGATCCAAAGTGTCTATGTAGCTTCTTACCTCTGTTTCTAGGCCAAGCAGTCTATTGTAAGCCTTGTGCAAAAAGTCAACCTTTCCCTTCAGGATATATATCATGTGTTGCAAGATATTCAATAAGGCATCTAAAGCCACATCATTCTTATCTAGGCTTGGCTTCTTTGTTCCCTGTGGGAAATCTTCCATAGTTTCTGTCTGCACAGATACAACTTCCTTGGATAGAGTGGGGAGAGCTTTGGGAGCCTATACTAATTTCTTATTTAAAAACTCCACTTGCCCTTGTAATGACTTAATTTGAATCAAGCATCTTTCCCTATCCTTAATCACAGCAACTGAATCATCCAATAAAATTGTATACCTTGTAGAGAGTTGTTTTGTTTTGCTTGATTAAGATGGGAAAAGTTGGTGACTTCCTAGGATATCTCTAAGTCAGCAGTATTATGAACTATCTAGATTATCTTATCCCCTTCCATCTTCTCTTCAACACTAACCAAGGATGGATTTTGTGTCCTTGGTGCTAGAGACCACATGGATAGAGTCTGGGATCTTGGATCATATCCATATCCCCTAATCATCTCCCCAATTTGTGTCTCAAAAGACAAGTTAGAATTTGGTTGCTTTCTGATTTGATCAATTATAAAATCAAAGGCCAAATCCCACCCAAGCACAAGCAGCATTCCACTAGACTTGACTAATTTTCTAGCTGGTGGAAGTGCTCCAAGGCATGTTTGCACAAACTCCACTAAGGACTCCACTTGTCCTAGTCTTCTTAGGATCCTAAAATCAACTCTAGGATCTCTCAATTATTTTCTCCAATGGCCTTTAGACTTCAAAAACTCAACACAATGAGTTATACTTCTTGTGCTTCACCTTGAAGGACAACTATCACTAGTTTTGTCTCAATGCTTCACTCTAGCTTGAAGGATTCTAGGCATAAATCCTTCATACCAACTTCACCAATGCTGCAAGGGTCATATGCACCATTAAAACACTCATTCTGCATCCTTCCAACTCCATTAGAATGGGTCTTCAATGCCTAATCAATCAAGTTCCAAATTAACTCTATATATTATCCTATTAGGCCTATTTGACCAATTAGCCCTATCCAGAGGGTTTTTCTGGATTCTTTCTCAAAACTTGCAAACAACCCAAAAAAAAAACCTAGGATCCTAATACCCTTTTTGAATACCTACAATATATTCAAGGTCTTGGGCTCCCAAGTCATCCGTACACCAATGTCCTAAAATGTAGGGCTAATAGGGATGTTTTGGCTCTTCATAAGCAGTCTACTGATTTCTACCTATAAATCTATCCAAATGGATTGGACAAGATCTTATCTCACAACTAGGGATCTATAGGACCCTAATGATTCTAAAACCACACTTTTTTCATAAAACTCACACACACCCTTGCTTCTGCATTCACTCTTAGCTCTGTCATGCACCTAACCAAATAGGCATTACTTGCCTAGGGCTTGACTTTAAAAATAGAAAATTGGTTCTCCATGCCTCCTACTTGCATATATAGATTGTACAGAGGCTCCCCTACCATATTCATCTACCCTTTTAAGTTTACCATAGTTGGATTCTATGGGGGATCCATGAAACTAAAAACTACCTAGACTGTACCAGCAAACACGCTAAATCTTAAACAATTTACTAAGCCTAGCTAATCAACTCTAAAAAAATTGTTCACTGAATGAAAAAGTTTTAAAACTATTCCTATTTAACGGATCCAACTCTGTATCAAGATTCTCAATTCATCAAAACACTGTTAACAACCAAGTAACTTGACTGTTACAGAAAACCAGAACACTTGCTTTTATTCACATTCAAAAAAATTGTTACATCACCACTCTACCTCGGGAAATGAGCCACAAGGTATCTTAAGATACCTCCTCCATGTTTATAGGCCACTTGTATTCAATTCCCATTACTACTTTGAAGGGAAACCAAAGTTGTTGTTATTGCATGCAACATTTGCAAAATTGTAAATGTTGTCATGACAACATTTTAGCATCTTTTGCATTAATGATGCAAAATAACTTCCATGACCTCTAACCCATATAATTTGATGAATTAACATCATTAAGGCCTTTTTAGGCACTTTTCACACCTTTCTTAGGTCTAGGACACCTTGAGACCATATTTCCCATGTTAGGCCTATACTAAGGACTAATTACTTAGAAATTAAACTAACCTAAACTAGATTGGATTTAGTAATAACTACTAATCCATCTAGTCACACACATTACAAGACCTTCTATGGTCAAAATTAAACTCACTAACTTGGATAGAGTCAATTACAAGCCAAAATTGGACTAAGCATTGGGAGTTTGCCTAGGTGCTCCTGCACCATCCTCCCCAAATGAAAATACTTCAATCCACCCATGGATTGAGTAAGTTGGGATCAATGCCCAACTTTTTGAACTCTATCTCCTTTACCCAAGATGCATCTACATCCATTTGTCCATGCCATTTCACCAAGTGTTCTTTGTATTCCTTCATTCTTGTCTTCTTGTAGACTCTGGAATCCTGTATGTGTTCTGCCTTCTTGATTGGTGCAGATGGAAAATTGAGTTCCTCCACCTCTTGCATGACTTTAGTCAGACTGTTATCTAGATCTGGTATTTTTCCTTTGTATAAAACCAATTCTGCTACATTAAATATGGGGGACAAACCACTATTCTTAGGTAACTCCACCTTGTATGTATTTGTGCCATATTTGGCCAGTATGGTACATAGGCCAACCCTTATCATTTGAAGCTTATGTGGAACTCATTTCTATAGCCTTGCCTTGTTGAGATGGACCATCACCAAATCCCCAACTTGTAATTGATCATCCCTCTTTCTTCTCTTTATTTTCTCTGTATTTTCAATGAGTTTCTTCCTCATTGTTTCATGTCCTTCTTGCATAGAATGTGAAAATTCATCTACATATCCACTTCCCTTGGCTCCATCCTTCATATCTCTGAGCTCAAATATGCATCTTGGTTGAAGGCCATAAACTATTTCAAAAGGACTCTTACCAGTAGTCATATTCACTATGTCATTATAAGCATACTTTGCTTGCCCAATGAGTTGGCCCCAAACTTGACTATACTCTTTAGTTAAACATCTTAGGAGGTTACCAAGACTCATATTGACTACCTAATTTTGTCCATCAGTCTGAGGATGGTATGTAGATCCAAAATATAAGTTGGTCCCTAGCTTCTACTATAGAGTCTTCCAAAATGACTCATTAATTTGGTATCACTATCTGATACTATGCTCAACGGTAAGCCATTTGTTCTGACTACCTCATTGAAGAATAGGTGAGCTATCTTACTGGCACCATGGATTGTCTTATAGGGTACAAATTGTGCCATCTTACTGAATATGTCCACAATAACATAAATGTTATTCATTCCCTATTTTGTCTTGGGAATGTTGGTTGTATTCCAGGTTTTGGTTTCTTTCCCACGGTTTTGGTTTTCCCTCTCCAATTTTTCATGTCTAAAAGCCTAAAACCTATGAAAATATTCAAAAGTCTTAAACCCTAGCTCTTTTTCAAAGTTTAAATTTGAAGAAAAACCCTAAGGCATTGTTCTCTTATGTTTCTCAGTTAAATTTTTGCCTCACTTAAGTCATGAGTTCTCTTCTGATCGCTTAGTCACACAACTTAAAATAGCATATTACTTTTTATCCCCAACTTTGTGATTAGCTTTTGTCGCGTTGTCTCATGCAGTAACACAATATTCCCTTTTCTTTCCCAGACTTTGCAATTTGCTTTATGTTGCGTAATCGCGAAATCATTTGAACAGAGCAGTAATATGTCAAGGGACCCACAAACAGGTTGGGAGGTCACAAGATTTTTTCCACTATTAAGAAAATATTACGAGACACTGCGATTTCCTTTTGTCGCATAGTCGCTAAGTAAGTCTGAGGTGAAGTGTGATGCAAAAGCCTTTAGTCGCGCAGTCTCCAGAAAAGAGGCCGGTTAAGTTGAAACTTCTGAGACTTGGCGACTAACATCTTATGGTTTGTGATGAAGCATAGTGGGGTTGTCGCTAGATAACTCAACTTTCAAATCAGAATAAGACATCTGTCAGGAGGAAAACGGATTTTAGAATGATCGCTTAAAGGTATAAGTTTATTCAGTGACTACGAGACTAATTAGGGGTAACTGTTAGTCACAGGGTCTCGAGATATTTTAAAGGTATGATAAGTTACTTGGCGATTAAGCGACAGTCGTCAGATAAAATCATGAAAATATCCTACGGTAGTCGCCAAGTCTAAGAATAAAAGAGCCTAAGGAGAAAAATCCTCACGACTCAGCAGCTAAGGGTATGTCGTGAGGTCGCAAGATGATTTTAAGGGCAGGATGCTTTGTCGCGATGTCTCATGAATTTTTTGACATTCAACATTTTCATTCAATGATCAGGTGACTAGGGGTTGTCATGCAGTCTGGTAGAAGAAAGATAACATTTGATGACTAAAAAATAACTGCGGAAGCTAACACTAACAGTTAGTCGCATAGTCTCATAAAATAATGTGGGTTAGTAATAACCATTCGCGACTTTGATTTCCTTGTGTCGTGTGATCGCCAAATGTTGACTCTGGTTAGTAAAGGTAAGGAAGTTGTATAGTCGCCATGTCTCTGGATAAATCATGGGTTAAGGATTGGGATCAGCAATAGAAAAAATGAGTGTATTTTCCTTGTCGCTTAATGCTAATTTTTGTAAAAAGGTGGCAGTATTAAATATGTCAGTATGAATTATTCGGCGGCCAATCAGATTTCTAGATTTTTATCACTGTGCAGAAAAGGGTAGTTGAGATGTATGACAAAGGGCCAATCCCAGGGTGACATGTCAGCTCATTTGAATTTTATAAGGTTTTGCCAAGGATTCAGTTTTACAAATTTGATTTTTCTGTCACACTTAAGAAACTACGGCTAGGTTTTCAATTATGTTCACAGTATGTGGAATTAAAGACAGAATTGATGTTATGAGAATCATGAGCTATGTAATTTGAATGGTTACTATAAGGAGTTGATGGATTGTTCATTTACATTCACCTTTCTTTCAGAGTTTCTAAACTTAAAGAGTTTAGTTGCCAAAATAGAGTAAAATTCAAAGATTTGTAGAGTTTTCTGTGATTTAAAAGTTCATTGTTCCCAGAATTGTGCACAAGGCAGTCACTGGACCTCATTGATAGATTGGTTTCAATACTGATAAATAGGAGGAGATTCAAGCACTGAAAATATGAGGAGAGCAGTGAGTGTAGCCTTGACCAGCGGTGAAAGTGAGAAAGTGGAGGACGAGGCAAAGGGAAAAGTGAATTATTCAGATGAATTCCTCTGTTTGCTTCCTGGTTCGACACAGAATAAAAAGGTTAATGCAAATATGCTCATTAATGACTATAGAGATGTTCGAGATGCTGTTACTCTAGGAACAACAGGTTTTTCTCTCTTCAATTATTTTTACAAAAATTCTGACAAGGCCATCCCAGTATCAAACCCTTGGACCTGTGGTTTAGTAGGTTAATTGTTCCTGATGTCTTCCTGGATGTAGACTTGTTCTTAGACCTAGCCAATCATTATGATATTTTGTCCAAGACCATCAGGAGGGATGATGGCACTGCCTTATTGATATTGAACAAAAATTCATTCATCCAAGCCTTCACCTTATACAGCACCATGTCTACCAGATTTGACATGACAAACCAGCAATAGAGATATACTTTGAAGCCTGGGATTGCTAGGAGCCAGTTGCTAAAACATATCCTAAAAGAAGTGAGAAAGTATTTAGATCCTATGTCCAAGAGCTGCCCATATTATTATAAGGATCTACACTTCTATATCAAGTATGTTGCATATGCCCTGTGTAGAGTGTTGGGGATAGATGGTGACACGGAGAAGATTGATGCAGGGATTTTGATGATGGTGTTGGACCTACAAGAGGGCCACTCTAATACCAGTTATGATTATATTCAGCGCATCATAGATGAAATGCATGAGGATTTCAGTGCAACACAGAAGAGGATGAAGAACCCAAAGGAGAAGGAGCCCAAGTTTTTACATTACTCCGTTCTTATGCATATCCTTTTGCATTTCAATTTTGTTATCATGGATGTTAATAATCTAGTCCCTCAAAGATTCTACCAAGCAGGACCGAATCCTATCCAATTTTGGGTGAGGGTTTGGAATTACACTTCTAGGGAATGTGATTATTGTGCCTTTCAGAATTGGATTGTGTATCCAATAGTATAGAGTTTGGGGACCAGCAGAACAAGAATCCCATTAAAGGTTATACAACTTCTTAGGTCGTGTGAGTATACAGATAGCTAGGGTGGAAAGCATAATTGTGGTGACTTCTTTTTGGAAGAGAATTACACTGTCATTAGGGTAGATGGTTGTATTCACCCACCTCATCTATTACCATATTATGTACCAGCAAGGGTGGCAGCAATGGAATTTATATGGCAGCTATTTTTGACAGACAATGAGCATTTTGTGCCACATAAGAAGGGGACTTTGACCCCTAGGAAGTTTAAGATTTCTAACTTCACAATTGGCAAGGGTGCTATTGATGCAGTGGGTCAATGATTGGAAGGATATAGAAAGGGGGCAGCCCCTTATAGATACATTGACCCAGAAGGTTTTATGGCAGGGGTAAGAAGATTGTATACTCCTACAATCCCTAATACTAATGTCCACTGTGAATGCATAGAGGAAGATGCAACAAGGAATCTCTTGGATGAAGATGATATTCATACAAGAATACTGAGCATTCAAGAGTTGTTAAAAATTGAGATGCAAATAAAGAGAAATGGGTTGGCTTTTGGGAGTTTTTACCCTGATCTCCCATATTTTGATAGGACTAAAGCCATGATAGAAAACTATTATGTGCTTATAGAACAACTTGATACAATTCTTGACAAGAAAGGTGCTCAGACACCTGATCATTTAGAGTCTGAATACAATAGTAGTAGTGACAGTGATTATGCATGTCCTACTATGTATGCTCCACCACAACAAGATATTGTTGAAACACCACAGTTGCAGGGAGCAGAGGGCCACATTGTGGATTTGACAGTAGCTACCCAACCAGATGATATAGAAGAACCTGTTGCGAAGAGGCAGAAACTAGAGATAGGTCAGCCTTCAACTGAAAGGAAAAATAAGAAGAAAGATAAGGCTAAGGCCTTAGTACCTGGCAATAGGTTATATGATCATAACCTAAGGAAAGAAATTAGGGAAGGTAAGAAATAGTAGCCTGATTTAGATGATGAGGTTGAGATGCCTCTTAAGGCTTGTATTGATGAGAGATTGATTCATCAACAAGAATTTTTGAATGATGATAATTTTGTAAAAACTGAGGAGTTTAAACACTTCCTAAGATGGTATAAGAAAGAAAAAATCAGAGTAGAGTTGACAGTTGATGATAAAGAGACCATAACTAATGAGGCATTGATGGCTTTGCAAAACTATGATCCTAAAAATGAGGATATTTCACCAGAGGATGCCAGGAAACTAGTATTAGGAAGTGGAATACTATTGGCTGAGGGTTGGGATTTAGCATCTTCCTTCATAATTGATCAAATAAGGAAATAGCCAGATCTCAAGATGGCTAGTGAAGTGAAAATAGGTGATGTAATAAAAGGATTTGGGTATAGCCCAAAGTCTCAGGCCTTTGCAATGTGGAGCCTGTGCCCAAAAGACCAAAAACCCCAAGTGGTGAATATTCAAGAGAATATGGTGGGAAATCAAATGGTGTGGACAATGCAAAATACAGGGGATTTGGAGATATCCCAAATCATGACACATTGGGCTCACTTGAATGAAGACAAAACTAAACAATTGTCTAAAAGGTGCAACACATTGGTGGAAGAGACTAGTGCATTGGCAAAAGATAGAGAAATGTGTCAAGTGCAACTTTATCAGAGGGATCAGATGATAAAGAAATTGATGGAAGAATTGGAAACAAAGCCTGAGGTGATGTATGTACCTGTGCAACCATAGCCCCTGCAAATTGAAGACAAAGAAAAATCTGAAGAGATGGTTGAGGAAAAGGCTGAGGAAGAGAAAGGAAATGCAATTGCTTTAAGAGCATTGAAAAGTGTGCTGCAACATAGAATTGATATCTTAAAAGATAAAGTTGATGTTATACTCAATACTTATAACAAATTGCCAGCTTTGTACACTGAGGTAATGGGGTATTTGGCTATCCTCAACCCCTATTTTACTAAGTGGTCTACTAGGGTGCAGTTATTTGAGAAGCTAGCATCATTACAATCCCTGAGATCAGATTTGCCAGAAATAGTGACTGAAGTTGAAGATGAGATCAAAAGAGTTAATATTGCTCTCTCATTCTTTAAGGGAAAATTGAACCAAATTGAGGTAAAGTTAAGCCTCTTTTCTGATGATTTTAACAGATTTATACCTTCCTTAAGAGGAGATGATGATCAAGTTAAGGCCTTAGATGCCTGGAGGGGTGAGTTTGATAGCAAAATGCCTAGTAGTGAGGCATTTATTTTAGGAAATAATATTGATGTAGAAGGGTTCAATAAGATATTGGACGAAGCTTTCAAAGCAGAAACTAACATCAATAAGTTTCTAGTAGATATCAAGAATATCACTGATGCGAGATGGGGTAGGCAAAAAGGTCCAAATACAGAGTACTCAGGACTTCAAGTGGCCATCAGATGATGAAGTGAAAGCATGGGAAGTGATGACTACACCCAAGAGAAAGAATCCAGCAGTAGAAGAATAAATTTTTGACGATGAGTAGGGATGACTACTTGGTACCTCACCATTGAAGATAAAGAGGACATTTATTGCAAAAGGAGAATGTAGGTAAATCTGAAAGTATGGTCATCTAGACTCAACATAACTACTGCCATCTACCATGTATACTATCAAATTCAAGTTGCTAGATCGGGAGAAGAACAAAGAATATATGTTTTTATCATTTTGACTTGATCATTCTACCGCTTCTTCTCTCTCTTTTTTTTTGTCTCTTCTGTAGTTTTAGGGTTAGGTTTTCTGAGACCATCCAAAGCTTGTAGCATCCTTTTGAAAGGGATTCCAAGATGGTTGAAGACCTATATATAGAAGAGAGTTGTATTTTTCAAAAGAGGATGAAATATAATGTAAAGAATCAATCTTTCTAAATCTGTGCCTGTGTTCTTTCAAGCTTCAAAGATTTCTTATGTATGAAAGAAGGATTACATCAATAAAATACGGTGCAATTTTACTCTTCTTTATTGTTGTCTCTTTATTTCCTGTGTATGCTTTTTTATGTTTAAGATTGTAAGGCAGTCTGAAGCATT
>MU225061.1:558506-581910 GCA_018584345.1 Thuja plicata
TATTGCTCTCTCATTCTTTAAGGGCAAATTGAACCAAATTGAGGTAAAGTTAAGCCTCTTTTCTGATGATTTTAATAGATTTATACCTTCCTTAAGAGGAGATGATGATCAAGTGAAGGCCTTAGATTCTTGGAGGGGTGAGTTTGATAGAAAAATGCCTAGTAGTGAGGCATTTATTTCAGGAACTGATATTGATGTAGAAGGGTTCAATAAGATATTGGACGAAGCTTTCAAAGCAGAAACTGACATCAATAAGTTTCTAGTAGATATCAAGAATATCACTGATGTAAGATGGGACAAGCAAAAGGTCCAAATACAGAGTACTCAGGACTTCAAGTGGCCATCAGATGATGAAGTGAAAGCATGGGAAGTGATGACTACACCCAAGAGAAAGAAGCCAGCAGTAGAAGAATAAATTTTGGACGATGATTAGGGATGACTACTTGGTACCTCACCATTGAAGATAAAGAGGACAGTTATTGCAAAAGGAGAATGTAGGTAAATATAAAAGCACGGTCATCCAGACTTGACATAATTTCTACCATCTACCATGTATACTATCAAATTCAAGTCGCTAGATCAGGAGAAGAACAAAGAATATCTATTTTTATCTTTTTGACTTGATCATTCTACCGCTTCTTCTCTCTCTTTCTTTTTGTCTCTTCTGTAGTTTTAGGGTTAGTTTTTTTGAGACCATCTGAAGCTTGTAGCATCCTTTTGAAAGGGATTCCAAGATGGTTGAAGACCTATATATAGAAGAGAGTTGTATTTTTCAAAAGAGGATGAAATATAATGTAAAGAATCAGTCTTTCTAAATCTGTGCCTGTGTTCTTTCAAGCTTCAAAGATTTCTTATGTATGAAAGAAGGATTACATCAATAAAATATGGTGCAATTTTACTCTTCTTTATTGTTGTCTCTTTATTTCCTGTGTATGATTTTTTATGTTTACGATTGTAAGGCAGTCTGAAGCATTTTGGTTACAAGGTGACTATCTAATTACTTGCAAGTTTCTTTCATATAAAGAACTAAGTTTTGTGAGTAATTTCAGGAAGCATAGAAGTATTTAAGGATTTGATATAATATTTTAGAGGTAATCAAATAATTTTTAAGGCAACTTATCCTAATTGCATGTAGGTTGTAAGGCAACTTACAGTGTTTTGTTTATGTGAAACTTCAAGCTTTTGACTCTGTAACCCAAAGGATTGGCACTGATCTAGACCTGGGTCTAATAATCTATCATCATCTAAGTTTTCAAAAACATTCAAAATTATTCCAAACACACTTGTTACTAAAATATATGAGCTGAACTCATCAAGGACTTATGTCAGCAGGACAGTGTCTACTTTGTTGATTCTTTAGAGAGTGAATCATTAGGTTATGCCTCCCAAAGACAAAAGGTAGAAGGATGCAAATCCTTAACTCATTGGTGTATGTTCTCAAAACCATAGCCTGGCTTATAGTGGTCTGTTTCAAACTAGTCATTTCAATCTCTAAATTGTTCTATGAGTTGTTACAGTGAGGTTTTTGGTTCATACCCAGTGAATGAAACAATCCACCAAATACATAGACTGAGATATCAGTAATCTTTAAAAGGTAAAACCTGCCTGAGTCTGTGGAGCTCAAAAATGAAGAAGGATATTATCCAATCCTTAGAAATTAGTCTTTCTCTTGCCTAAAATAGGTTGCAACTGACTATACAAGGTATACTGTCATCATTAGGTAAGTATTGCAAGAAAAAGAGCTAACAGGGAAATCCCACTACAAAATCAATGCTCAAACATTCCCATGGTTTGGTTGGAATGGGGAGAGGTTGGTAAAGGCCTGCATTAGAAGATGTACCTTTTTCCTTTTGATAGATAACACAACTTTCTA
The DNA here is from genome assembly GCA_018584345.1 of Thuja plicata. Taxonomy (NCBI): domain Eukaryota; kingdom Viridiplantae; phylum Streptophyta; class Pinopsida; order Cupressales; family Cupressaceae; genus Thuja; species Thuja plicata. The sequence continues at coordinate 560,380 of MU225061.1, forward strand.
CATACTTCTTAATGTTCAACTTCATCCTGGGCCAAAATAGAATCTCTAAACTAATTCTTGGGTCTTATTAACACCAAAATGTCCACTAAGTGCACCATTGTGCTTCTCTTGAATTAAATTTTCTCTTATAGACCCTCGAGGAACACATAATTGACTTCCTTTAAACAAAATATCACTCTGTAAAGTATATTCAGAGAATTTACTATGAAAGTGATTCTTATATTCTTGACATACCTTGTAGATGTTTGCAAATTCTCCATCTTCTGCATACAGGTCTTTGAAGCTCTCAATTCCCATGCACTGCAAATGTATCTCTTATACTGTTAGGGCTCTTCTTCTTAAGGAATCTACTACCTTATTATGTAATCCCTTCTTGTGCTTAATGTTGAAAGTGTATGCTTTCAGGTATTCAACTGACTTCATATGCTTGTGACTGAGCTTATCTTGTGAATTCAAGAAGCTCAGTGCTCAGTTGTCTGAAAAGACTACAAACTCCTTTGGAAGAAAGTAGTGCCTCAACTTTCTTAGTTCTTGGACTATAGCATACATCTCTAGGTCATAATAAGAGTACTTCTTCTTAGCTTCACTTACTTTCTTAGAGTGAAAGGTCACTGGTCTTCCCTCTTGACTCAAGACAGCTCCAATAGCTACATTTGTAGCATCACATTCCACTATGAATAGCTTCTCAAAACTTGGGAAAATCAAGATTGGTTGAGTAGAAATCTTCTTCTTTAATAACTCAAACCCATGGTTAGCTTTTTCATTCCATAAAAATTTATTTTTCATCCCACCCTTGATAGTATCAAGCATAGGAGCACAAATTTCACTGAATTGCTTTATAAAATTCCTATAGTACTATGTTAAGCCATGATAACTTCTTACCTTAGTTTTTGTCCTTGGAGTAGGCCAGTTGATAATGGATTCCACCTTTCTAGGACCCATCTTTAAATTTCCTTAATATAGTACCAACCCAAGGTACACTAGCTCTTGTTTTATGAATTCACATTTGTCCAAGTTGATCATCAACTTCTCTTCATGCAGCTTCTTGAAGACTATTTGCAGATTTCTGAGGTGTTATTCCCTTGTCTTTCTATAGATGAGTATATCGTCCAAGTATACTACCACAAATTTTCCTATGTAATCCTTAAGAACTTCATTCATGAGTCTCATGAATGTGGATGGGGAATTAGATAACCCAAATGGCATTACAAGCCACTCATAAAGTCCTTATGTAGTCTTGAAGGTTGTTTTCCATTCATCTCCCTCATTGACTATGATTTGGTGGTATCCACTCTTCAAGTCAATCTTTGTGAAAAATTTGGCTTCACCTAAATATTCCATTACGTCTTTTATCCTAGGGATAGGTAACCTATACCTAATCATAATTATTTTTATTTCTTTGGATTCAGTAAATAGCCTCCAAGTTCCTCCCTTTTTAGGGGCTAAGACAGTGGGTATGGCATAAGGGCTAATACTTTTCTTAATCAGACCTTGGCTTACGAGTTCTTGAATCTATCTAGATATTTCCTCATTTTATTGAGGAGACATTTTATAAGCTTACTTATTGGGAAGGGTAACTCCTAGAATGAAGTCTATTTGGTGGCTTATAGTCCTCTTAGGGTGTAGGGATGATGGTTTTCCATCACTAACAATACCTTCATACTACTGCAGAATCTCCTACACTTCCTTTGGTAATTTTGTCTTCTTTACTGTCTTGTCTGCAACTTCTACTTTTGGTATCAACAAAAGTGCAAAGCCAAATCCTTCTCCTTCTTCTAAGGCTTCTAAGAAATATTTCTCACTAACCATGAGAACATTGGGGCCAAATGATTTAATTTCTCCATCCTCCAATAGTGACTATATTTTGAATGTCACATTGTCTTTCTTGAAATAATATGAGTTCTTTACTCCATCATGCATGGCATGTCGGCCAAATTTCTATGGTCTACCTAGGAGTAGGTGACATGTGTCCATAGGTAGCACATCACATAATACTTTTTCCTTATACCTCCCAATTGAAAACTCCACCCAAGCTTGTTCATTGACAAGGACATGTTGTCCTGTGTTTAACCAAGTGACTTTATAAGGATTGGTGTGGGGTATCCTTTTCATTTTCAACTTACTGACTGTCTCCTTTGACACTATGTTGTTAGTAGACCTTGATTCTATGATGACTCTACAAACCTTTCCCATCATTTTTCACTTCACTCTGAATAGTGATCTCCTCTAACTAGGCTCTTCTTTCACTGGCTCCTTAATCAAATTTATCCTCATCATTAATTTTTCACCTTCCTCTGACTCTAAGGGTACTTTAGGGTGTTTACCTCCACCACTGGTGTCTTCTTGAACATAATTTACCCTTGTATCACTTCCTTGGGAAGTGTTTCCTTTCTTTGGACACCTATATGTAGGATGTCCCATCTTATTGCAGTGATAACACTTCATAGTGGAAAAATAGTTTCCTCTTCCTTGACTACTGCCTCTTCCTCTATTGTAAGAGTTCCTTCCTCTATTTGAGCTCCCTTGATTTTCCTTCTTGCTGATCAGTAAGCTTAGTCTCTCCTTGACTATTTGGTTTAGAACTTCTTCCACCATATCCTCCTCTCTATCCTCTACTGTCTCTTCCTCTACCTCTTCCTCTGGTAGTGCTAGAGTCTTGTTTCTTTCTCATCTTTTCTTCAACCTTGATAGCAATTTGGTGGCACTTATGAATGATGTCTAGAGTCAAAAGACTCATCTCATCTTGTATGGTCCACTTAAGTCCATTAATCTATCTTTCTACCTTCACCTTCTCATCCTCTACAACTCTAGACCTCATGCAAAGCCTCTGAAATTCCTTAGTGTAGGATTTAACATCTAGGTCCTTCTGTCTTAAACTTTGTCTTATTTTATGCAGTTGGATTTCATATTCCTCAGGGATATAAGCATCTCTGATCTTTGCAACCATAGCTCTCCATGTGGAAATGAGCTTCTTTCCTTCCTTCTCCCTCTTATCTTGGATGAATTTCCACCAAGTGAGTGCAGACTCTCTTAGTTTGGCTTTAGAAACTTTCACCTTTTGAGCATCAATGATTCCTTCACACTCAAAATGGTTTTCTAGTACTTCTATCCAGCCTAGGACTATCTTTGGTTCCATCTTTCCAGTTAAGATAGGAACTCCTTCTAGTGCTTTACCACTCATAGCCTTTAAATCTTTCAAGAATGGTTCCTTTTTAAGGATAGGGTTAGCTACAGGTACTTCATGATCTATGTAAATCTCCTTTCCTTTCCCTTCAACCTTATCCTTCACTTCTTCTTCTTTCACATCAACTTCATCTACCTTTTTCTCTAATTGAGCCAATATATCTCAGAGCATTCTATTCTCCACTTATTGATCATCTACCTTCTTAGCCAACTCTACATTGGTCACCACTATAGACTCTCCTATTGACTCTTTTGGTTGGGACATTAACCACAAGCCTGATCAAATATGCTCTGATACCAATCTGGTGGAAGTGCTCCAAGGTGTGCTTGCACAAACTCCACTAAGGACTCCACTTGTCCTAGTCTTCTTAGGATCCTAAACTGAACTATAGGATCTCCCAAGTCTTTTTTCTAATGTCATAAGACTTCACTAACTCAACACAATGAGTTATACTTCTTTTGCTTCACCTTGAAGGACAACTATCACTAGTTTTCTCTCAATGCTTCACTCTAGCTTGAAGGATTCTAGGCATAAATCCTTCATACCAACTTCACCAATGTTGCAAGGGTCATATCCACCATTAAAAAACTCATTGGAATGGGTCTTCAATCCCTAATTAATCGAGTTCCAAATTAATCTCTATAGGATCCTATTAGGCCTATTTGACCAATTAACCCTATCCAGAGGGTTTTTATGGATTCTTTCTCAAAAATTACAAACAACCCCAAAAAAAACCTAGGATCTTGATACCCTTTTCAAAGACCTAAAATATTTTCAAGGTCTTGGGCTCCCAAGTCATCCGTACAGTAGTGTCCTAAAATTTAGGGTTAATAGGGCTATTTTGGCTCTTCACAAGCCGTCTACTGATTTCTACCTAGAAATCTATCCAAATTTATTGGACAAGCTCTTATCTCACAAATAGGTATATATAGGACCCCAATTCTTCTAAAACCACACTTGGTTCATAACACTCACATACACCCTTTCTTCTGCATTCACTCTTAGCTCTATCATACACCTAACCAAACAGTCATTGCTCACCTAGGGCATGACTTTAAAATAGAAAATTGGTTCTCCAAGCCTCCTAATTACATATATAAACTATAAAGAGGCTCCCCTACCATATTCATCCACCCTTTTAAGTTTCCCACGGTTGGATTCTATGGTGGAGGCATGAAACTAAAATCTACCTAGTCTGTACCAGCAATCACACTAAATCCTAAACAATTTACTAAGCCTAGCTAATCAACTCTAAAAAACTTTCTCACTGAATGAAAAGGTCTTACAACTATTCCTAATACATGGATCCAACTCTATATCAAGCTTCTCAATCCATCAAAATACTGTTAACAACCAAATAACTTGATTGTTACAGAAAACCAGAACACTTCCTTCTATTCACATTCAAAAAACTTGTTACATCACCACTCTACCTCGGGAAATGAGCCAAAAGGTATCTTAATATGCCTCATAAATGTTTCTAGGCCACATTCATTCAATTCCCATTCCTACTTTGAAGGGAATCCAAAGTTATCGTTGTTGCATGCAATATTTGCAAAATTGAAAATGTTGTCATGACAAGATTTTAGCATCTTTTGCATTAATGATGCAAACTAAATTCCATGACCTCTAACCCATATCATTCAATGAATTAACATCATTAAGGCCTTTTTAGGCACTTTTCACACCTTTTGTTAGGTCTAGGACACCTTGAGACCATATTTCCCACTTTAGGCCTATACTAAGGACTAATTACTTAGAAATCAAACTAACCTAAACTAGATTAGATTTAGTACTAACTACTAAAGCATCTAGTCACACACATTGCAATACCTTCTAAGGTCAAAAGTAAAGTCACTAACTTGGCTAGAATTAGTTACAAGCCAAAACTAGACTAAGCATTGGGAGTTTTCCTAGGTGCTCCTACACCACTGGCCTCCTTAGGTGTTATAGTCCCATTTTTAGGTTCATAAGCTCCCAGAGCTTGTAGGGCTTCACTTTGCACAGTATCTCCCCCTATCAATTACAACTGTGCTCCTACTTCCTATTTCTTTCTCCAAATCAAGAAGTTTTTGAATTCATTAGTCTTGATGAAATCATCATCATTTAGGAATTCTTCTTGATGTAGCTCTCTCTCATCTTGACATAATTGAAGAGGAAACTTCACTTCTTCTTGGACATCATTTTCTTGTTCCTTCCCTTCTCTGATCTTCTTTCTCAGATGGTGGTGATATTTCCTATCACCAGTAATTAAAGAACTCACTATATCCTTTCTCTTTCCATGCGTCTCTTCTTGAGAGGGCTCCCCTTGTTCTACTCTCTATTTTTTTATTGGGGTCTCATCTTTCACCTTAGTATCAGGGACCTCTATAAGGTCAAATTCTATGCTTTGTTCTACTGCAGGTGGCTAGTTCATGTGAGGAGAGATATGTATTGGGTATCCTCCCTCACTATCCTCTTCATACTTAGAGGATGAATATTGTCCAGGGCCTCTCTCCTTCTCATCAATCTATCCCTTAAGTTGATTATACAAATTATGATATGATTCAATCATATTTGTAAGTCTTTGCATTTAAGGTAAGTCTGGGAAGAAACCTCCAAAAGGGATTCCTTTTTTCTTCATCTCTTGTTCCAAGTATATCAAGTCTTGGTACTTTGCAACTCTACTTGCTACCTCATCATCATCCAAGATGTTTTTGATGAGATCTTCTTCCACACAATCTTCATGCTCTTTGATAGTAGTAATGCTTGGGGTTAACAGATCTACATACCTATACAAGGCCATGCTCATCCTGTACAAGACTAGCCATTTATTCACTACATCCATGGCCCTTTTCGCAATGGTAAAGTTAGCTACCTTTAATTGTCTGGGTGTGAAGGTTCCTTTTCTATGAGGAGCTAGATGCTCCTTGTCTGTCCACATCAACTGCCAGATAAACTCCATTATGGCCACTCTTGGAGGCACATACTTTGGAATTATGTGTGGGGGTTGGGAAAATCCATAAACCCTAATCAGGGTGTTGATGGGACTTTGTGACTGGCTCCACCAACAGGGGATAAGTTGTCACCAGGTACTCAGGTACCGGCCAACTCCACCTGAAGAGGCTTTCCAGAGAATGAATTCTCCTAGCCTCCAAGCCCCTAGTACTCAGGTCTCGACAATGTGGGGGAGCTAAGTTGGGCAAGTGACTATTGTGTGAGGGGATAGCTGTTTTTTACTCATATTCTTAGGGATTTCAAATGGGATGGGGTTTCTTGCAAGAATTTAGACTTAATAAATAAATTGCAAAAGATCGATTAGGGTTAGATATACTTCTACCTATAGTTATGCAATAAATATTCAAACATCAAACTAAGCTCCAATGCAAGAAAACTACACTAAATACCAAATACATAAAGAATGAGCGATTCAGTAGCAAGGGGAGATAAGATCGTTAATCTAAACTAGAACATAGGAGCAAAGGACATAAGAAAATGTACTGCACAAAATATTTTTGTTAACTCCAAAGATCATAACAACACATAATAGATAGCCATAAGATGTCATTCCTTCTTCATTAACTCAAATGGTTCCAGCATCACTAGCGTATACATTCATGGCTCCAAGGGAGCATTCTAAACTACTGAGAACAATTGAGCATTGAGCTCCTAAAAACAACTGAAAATGAAATGCTATGCTTCTATTACTTGCTGGACTGCAAAATCATCAATTTCCCCGACCCTTGTTATGGCATCAGACCTCTTATTTCTACACAAAGTTTGACCTAAAACTACCCTAATATAATTAAACACTCAACAAATAGAATACATTGTCTTGTGGCTGGTACTACCTGCACCACTTACAATCACCTCAAAAAGTTCAAAGGTCTGACAAGATAGAAGAGGAAGATAAGAGGAGAGATTTGGAAGAATTGGCATAGATAAGAGTGTCAGGGTATTTATAGAAGAAATCTTATTGTCCCTGTATCAGAGGCTACATGCATCATAAATGTGAATTGCGGCTCCCTGTCTTTGATGTGCACCAGGTAGTTAATGCGAGAGCAGCACCTCAAGAGAATCATCTATCAGAGCCATCTCTTCCATCTGACATGCCTTATCTGGATCACCAATCTACTAACCCCTATTAACTACTTTGACAGTGATCGGTCAGCTCTGAGAAACTTGGATGTAGATCACTGTGAATGAATACAAAACTATCGACCTAGAATTCTAGAGTCTGGGAGCTTATGCTCAAAGAATAATGAATCTTCAAAATTGTACCCTACTGGTGAAAATATCCAGAGACCAGAGGACTTTACTATTCCTTGTTTTCTTTGAAGGCCTCCAAAATCTATCCAATTCCATCGTCATCTACATCCTTAATGTAGTCCCATCAGTTGTTGACAACCCCAAATTGTTTGTCAACATCTCTGGCCCCTTCCTTGAGTTTTGCATCCACTTTCATTACATCATGAACCCAGAGCATCATCTTGGTTAATCTTGACATTTTCCCTTCCTCAAAATCTCTGATGGAATAGTACCAGGGCTCCATCAGCTCATCAAATTTACTTAGTACAAAATCTTCTAGAGCACAAGTCCTGGTGGGGAAGGGATCGACTTGTGAAACCCTTGACACAAATTTTGTATATGAATTTAAAGAATTCAGGACTTCTGGGATTCTATTCTTTAGGGCCGCTACCAGTTTCTTGCTCACCTCAATTTTGAGGCCAAGTCTGGAGTGTTGGGCCCAGAGGAACCCAAAGGGTTCTTCTCCAAAAATTCTTGTCTCTATAATGACTTTCTCCCCGAAGTTCATTATTTCTTCTAGTTCAATCCTCCACTCCTCATACTTCTCCATTTATTTATCCCATAGGGAGACTGCATCATTTACTTGGCTGATGATGTTGTTGTCCTGATAAAGGTTTGGGAGTGTTGCTACCAAGAATCTCCTTATGGCTATGATTTTCTCAGTGACCCATCCATCCACATCATGTCCCTTCTTCTTCATGGCCCTTAGAGCATCCATGTCACTCTGTGGGAGCGGTGTTCCAGAGGTGGAGGCTTCTGAATGACTCTCAGCTAGTGGCTTTGTCAATTCTATGAGAAGCCCGAGGATGTTTTCATTCTTTTCTCTTTCCTCCTTCAGCTTCTATGTCTGTTTATCATATCAGGCCTCAACTACCCAGGTAGCTTCTTTCAACAGGTGCAATTCGCCATGTTTATCTCTCCTCCCCAGAGGAACTTCTGTAACTATATAATATTTTTCCCTTATGGCTGTTGCTTTTGCATCTAGGGGAGGCATCACCACTATTATGAATGTACTTCCTCCTAGACCAGTTCAGAGGGTATGGATAGTCCGGGCCTTCTTATGATTCTTAGCCTCTTGGTTCTGGGCCATTATTTTGGCTAGGAAGAGGGGACACTTGCTACTATTAGGGCCTTTCTTTTTTGGGACTCTACCATCCATTGTGGCAGCTGGGTTGGTCTTTCTGCTAAGGCCTGGGAATTGGGGTCTTCTTTGGGGTCCTGTGGTGTTTCCCCAGTATCCATAGTTGCATCGGACTTCTTTCTTTGCTCCCCAATATTTCCCATTTATTCCACCTTGATGGAATTCTCATTTGTGTCTCTGGGATTCCCCCCTTCTCTATCATTTTTGATCTCACTATCCAAATTTCTGGGGTTATCCCCCTCATCCTGTCGGTGCTGGTCTTCCTCGATGCCATCTGCTAAGACATTCTCCTCCAAGGGCACATCTTTTGGAGAGGTCAAAGGTGTCTAGCCTAGATCTGACTATTGGGCCATAGAGACCACCTCACCGAATGTCACACTCCAGGGCCTTTTATCACCCAAAGTAACTAGAGGCGTTTGGAGTGTGACAACTGGGGGTATGGTTTCTCCCGAAGGTCTAATTTTCCTAGCCATTATTGGCTTCTTGTCTTATGTTTGCCTTAGTTTTGTCTCAGTCCCTTGGACTGGTGTTTCTTCCACATCTTGCAAATTTTATTGTGCCTCTTCTTGTTCCTTCTCTTTTTCCTACTCCCAGAATTCCTTTTCTGGGGCCACCTCTTCTTGTGCATCGATCTCCTCCACCGCCCTCACCACGTCAACCTACAAGTTCACCAAGTCTTTTGTCTAGAAGAGGTCATCAAAATCATAATGGAGAGGGGAGGCCATCAGAGGATCCTTTGGTTTGGGAGAAGAAGGGATGAGTTCCACCTGGGGAATGTTTGGCATCCCAGGACCTACATCTATGCTTAGCGGGGGATGATCCACCCTTTGCTTCTTTCTTCTTATTTATAGCAGGGCCCTGGCATCCAAAATAGTTTCAATTTCATCCTTGGCCTCCGTCTGTCGGCTCATGAGTGCTTCTAGTGAAGGGGATCCTTCTGGGAGGGAAGATCCCACCAGAGTAACCAGAAGACTGAGAGAAAGTTGGGCGCTCAATGTTTGACTCAGCTGGTGGGATGCTTCGAGCTGAGTATGAATTTGCTCCAAAATGGGGAGTGGAGGTGGGGGTGGAACCTGGGCTAGGGTGCCCTATTTTTCATTCCCTTTATTTTTTCTTGGCCCAGCCACTCCGGAGGCCAAAGTGGACCCCCACAAAATTGGACCAAATTTGTTTCTTTCTAGGTGGAACTCGGCCAGCCCCAGAATTTTTAACTCATTGTTGGCCTCTTTGGTTGTTGCAAGACTACAAGAATAGTTCCCGCAAGTGATTTGTAATGGGATGGAGGTAACCTTAATCACTCCATAAAATGTATGAAGTTCTAGGATTTTCCTGCAGAACTCCAAAAGAATAATCCTATCCCCACAATGCTTGGGGAGTAGGTAGGGATTTCTGGAGAACCCGGTCACCCGAATGTAAGAATGTTGTTGGAATTGAATAAAGTAATTGCTGTAAGAATTCACCAAGGTCATTTCTTCCTTGGACAGCTGGTACCTGGAATCTTGAGTAAGTGTCAAAATGTTGTGGTAAATGAAGGTTTCATTTACCCAGAAAAATTTGGGGAAGCTGGCTTCCCATTGAATTTGGGGATAATGGTCCCACGGAGCATTCTGGTTGGGCCCGTTCCCAAGGACACCCATTGTTTGCAAACCCTGGAGTGTGGGTTTCTATTGTGCCAGTGCCCATAATACATACAAATTCATGTGGAACTTTGATGTCTGGCTGACATTGTTCAGTTGAAAATCCACATGGTTGGCGATAATAGTCTCCCAGTCAAAGGTCTATCCATGGGTGGTGATGCAGTATAGAAAATAATACATCCAAGCTAAAAAGTCCCTAGCATGGGGTTTCCTTAAGATCTTGCATAAAAATATGATCCCTTCCTGTACACATTGCTTGAAATCTCTATGGGGGATCTCCAATTTCATTTTCTTATAGTCCTTCCTCGGGGACTTCAACCAGTGAGAATTGAGATGTTGTCGGGCAAGCTGTGGGACTTTCTCAAACTCCTTCAATGATGTGGCCCGGGAGATGATAGTAGCATTTTTGAACTGGGGGATGGGTGATCCCACAAAGCTATGTCCCACTTTTAAGCACGCAGAAAAATCACATGGATGAATTTTTTTATTTTTGACCCCTTCGCGTGAACTAGATGAAATGGGGGGTTCGCTCAAACTAGACCCAATTAGACCGAACCCTGTGAATGAGGGAAAAACAAGCAATTTGCACAAATTTTCCATGGGGGTTTTTCTCAAAGGGCGTTCTCTCTAACCCCCTTCGTGTTCGAGAGAACCCCCTGAATTTGGCCTTCCTCTCAAAAGCCAACAAATTTTTGCAAATTGTTTCCCTTTGAAGGTCTGAATCAAGGACCAAATAAGCCAATCTTCTAAAACCCAAATGGCAGATAATTCTACTCAAAGCAAGCTTTAAAATGACTATGATTGTAATATATATTGAGTTCATTATGACTTACTATTTTTAGTTTAATTAAATAGAGGTTGTCTGGCCATTTAGCAACCTCTCTCTTCGACGCTTCAAGAAAAATAGTAAATTAAGAAAAAAAATTGAAAAATATGTAGGAAAAAGAGTATTTGTGTTACCTTTCTATGAAAAAAAGAAAAAATGAATTTTGATATATATAGATCAAGTTAGAGCGATCCAAGTGACCTTATGTCTAAATTATAGTTACTGTCACTTTAGAACTTAATAAAGTATGAAATGTTGACCCAAAATGAATGAAACCAATTTCATCCTTTAGATATTGAAGTTACAAAAATAACCTCAAAATAATTACATCATTATCATATTTTTAAAAAAAGTTATGCTGATCCATGTGATAGTCACTCCTTAAAAATACTATTTTTTCACACAAACCACTTTTTGAAGGAGAAAGAAAAATGAATTTTAATGAATTTTGTTTTTTTTTAAATATATTTAGAAACTAGAAATTAAATGCTAAAAGAATCTAGTTTACATCATCTTCAAATTCCTAATAGTTTTGCGTCAATAGGTGTTCAAAAGTGAAGTTTTTTCTCTGAATGTTGATCTCAGTGTCAAAGTTGGCCAAAAAGTGGGAGACAGTATTGTGGGACCACCTGGATCCCCAGTCCTGAAGAAAAGGTGGCAGCATCAAGAGTTACAATGGTTGCTGGGTAATTTAGTGGGAGGGAAGCAGCAAGAAAAACAACCCGAGTGGGTGTGTTGTAGTGCTTTACCAAGGATAGGATCAATTCTGGTGCCTGTACTGAGAAGGGGAAACATGCAGCTTTGATAATACTAGATGCGGCTACATTCTTTGCCATGTTATGCCTGGCAAATCATTGTTGATACATTACCCAGACAAGGCCCTATATTTTTGCCCATGATCTGGCCTATGTGTCAGTAATATCCTGAAGTTTGGAATCCACTTTGGATCCCACAAGGACACCATCCCTCAGGTATTCGGATGTTAATGGGAGCTTCCCCAGCATTTTCTCTACCTTTGTCTTTGTAGCCTCCTGGGTGGAGGTGGTTGGGAGTTTTGGGCTTCTAGGAGGAGTTGTTACTCAGACATTGTTTGTTGGGTGATCTGCAACCTGTAAGACCAGACAACCGTTAATACATGTGATAAAATATAAAGTAATTTTATGGACTCCGAAGGGTTCACCACCACTTCTCACCTATTGTCAAAAGATGTTAGCTTGCATCAAGATCTGTAAATACAATAATCGATAACTTACTTGGATTTTAGTTGACAACAGGGGGTTTCAGGGATACTAGTCTATCTGATAAATGGGATGAAGGCCTGGGGACTTCTCAGCACCTAGAGCCTAGAAAAACTAACCGTTATTGAAGTGACCAGATACTGAGCCGTACTGGGCTGACATGGGTTATCACATGGTCACACAATAAATGGTATAATGAAATTAAAGGTGACAGATGTTTGGACATGGATGAATTGAATTCCAGATGGGATGGTTTTGAACACCCACACATGGGGATTTAATCCTACCATGAATGTTGAAGCAACGGAGGAGAGAGAAAATGACCATGGCTTGAACAGGCAAGGTTCCGAGTTTGAGCCATGCAGAAACCAGGTGGATGAGCTTAAAACTTGGAGTATACGATGCAACAGGGCATAGCGAGCTCACCAAAGGGCGGGTTTTCCATGACAGAATGTACAGACCAACCCACAAGGACACACTATGGACACCCTATTTACATCAGGAGGCCAAAGAACAGAAATTTACAACAGACGACATGCTATACATATTTTACATATAGACCTCCAAAGAACAAGTCAAGGAATGAATTTACATACCAGAAAACTAACTAACCTACATACTATTAACAATTTGTAGAGAAATTACAACAATTTACAGAGAAATTATAACCATTTACAGAATTTACAATGATTTACACTATTTACAGGGATTTACAAAAATGCACACAAAATACAACGCAAGGAAGGAAGACAACCTTTCTGCAGAGCCATCCCACCTACGGGAGGTGACGACGAAGATGAAAGACAAAAAACAAACAAAAATGAGAACAAAAACTAGGAATTGAAAGAACAAAGCAAAACAAAAGGAAACAGAAAGAAGCCAAAGGGCCTACCTTGAAACTAAGAAATGCGAGAGGAGGAGCACGGGTGGTTCTCTACAAACTAGAAAGCTTCACGAACCATGAACACTGAAAACCATGTAAGAAAGTTGAAAGCAAACACAAGCTCGAATACCAACTTCACTCCTAAAATCTCAAAGAAAATTGCACTTAGCAAAAATGCGCTCTTAATTGCTCTTAATTCACTCTGGGTAATTTGTTCATGGTAAATGTAAAAATGACAATTAAAACCCTATTTATACCCTTAGGTGAAAACCCACCACTTCCTTTCACAAGTCTCAAGAAAAGGCAAGCCTTTGAACTCTGGGCGCGGGGATCTCATGCAACCACACCCTCTAACGAAAGAGGAAGTGACAACAAAGAATCATAGAGTCTAAAATTTGGCTGGAAAAATGAAAAAAAAAACACTTCGGGACCAAGTTGCGGAGGGAGAGAAACCAAAAAGAAAAGAAAACAACGACCACACGGAGGCAAAGGCCAGAAGGAAATAAAATAAAAAGGAACAAGGAAAAAGAGAAAAGGGGGATCCAACATTTTGCCAACAAAATGTAGGGACAGGTATGTAGGGCATAGCATAGGGTATAAGTCTTCTCACAATAGAAGTCACCCCAATTATGATCTCTTGGTCATTTGTCTACATACTGGCAAGGTCTTAGAAGTTGAAGTGCTCTGACTGACAGCCTAGTTACATTGAGGCCCATCAATTCTATAAGTGGATGCACAATCCAATTCTCAAAGCTGCAAAATTCATTCTCATTTGAAGTATAGTTCCAAATCCTAATCCATAACTGTACGGGGTTTGGCTGGCCTTGGAAAAGAGTCTTAGGTCTTAGCAACTATGTATTCATGTTGTCAACATTGAAGTACAAAATTAGATGCATTAAGAGAGAATAATCCATGAACTTGGGGTTTTCCTTCTTCTAAATGTTGATCAGGCCCTCATGCATTATGTCAATGACATACTAGATGTAGTCAAAGTCTGTGTTGGAATGGGAATTTTGAATATCCAAGATAATCATTAACAAATCTGCAAGTAGCTTCTCAAGATGCTCGTCAATCCTTAGTGCCCTACACAACCCATAGGCTATATACTTCATGTAAAAAAAAAAGGTCTTTAAACTCATAAGGTACACCCTTTGAAGTAGTCATTGGGGCCACATAATTCATGTTAGACCTAGGCACATGAGTTTGGACTAGCTTTCTAACTATGTTAAAACCTCTCTGGTATACTTGTTGTGCAACATTTTCAAGTGAATGTCTATGGTAGAGGCATGGTAAATCCCAAAAGCTTTCATGAAGGATGTCCTATCCAAGGTAACTAAGGCTATTTCATCACCTTTTCTTATTGTATTAGAGGTAGATTCATATCTCCTGGCTAAGGTTATCAATAGGTCAACGTCAATGAAGACATCTGGGACAATTAGCTTAGCAATACCTAATTTATAAGGGTTTGAGACTGGGATCTTCCTATCCTTATTGCTAAAGAAATAATTGAATAAATGAAAACCAGAGCTCCCAGAAGTGTTGGGATCCCTACAATTAGACATACCATCAGTAAAGGATTCATCATCTACCTTTTTGTTTTGATTTTTTCCTGGCAGCAGAGTGACAAATTCATCTGAGAATTTCCTCTTTCCTTTCTACTCTTCTTTTGCATCTTTTCTTCCTCCACTAGCTGAAAATTTGCTCGGTCCAGCTTGACTCATCTTCACTGATCTTCTGAACAATTATGTTCTCTTAGACACAAAATTCTTCTCATAATTGCTCTGAAAACTTATGCAATTTCTTCGCTATGTGCTCTAAAAACTTTGGTGACCAAAATTTACAAAGGCTTTGTCTATTTATCATTGAAAATTCAATACACCAGTGTAGTCGAGAACCTAGAAACCATTGCTCAATCACTTCTACAATAACTCTGCATGTATTGACAACAATTCTTTCCTAGCTATGGTATTTGAAGTTGACAAGTATTCAAATTTGAAAATCCCAGTTGGAAAAGTCATGAGTGATTTTTTAGTTTTAAAACCTTATTTTATGTAAACAAGCTTGATACATGATCTGATTGGCTTTCTTTCTTGCTTTTCACAACTTAGCAGATTACTTGTACTCTGTCAGAATCTTTTGTCTTTAATAGCCTTTCCTTTTACATTTCTTTCCTTGATATGGCCTGAGAAAAAACTTGTAAGATTTTACCATACTCAGATGACAGTTTGTCTGGAGATCATGTGACTGCTTCATCGCCAAGTCATTGAGAGTTTTTTCTTACCCTAGTTACATCACGAGATCTAGCGCCAGCCATTGATCTTCTTCTTCATCAACAGTTCTTGTTAAGTCGCTAGACAATCTACTTAGCTCTAAATTTATTCTGAGATCATGCGCTGGCCACTCATTTTACCTTTAACCTACCTTTGGTTTACTTCTTAACACCGAGTAGCTCATTTCTTTTTATCTCTGAATTGCTGAATAAACTTTACTAAGCTTAGCTTTGACCATGATCACATTTGGAGATTCAAAGATAAAGGAAACTGCCAAGTCACTGAATAAAATTCTTAACCCGAGTCTCATCTATAGATCTAGTGCTATTCATTTATCTGACATGAGATCTATGATCCTTACTGAGTCATTGAGCTTTTTTCTAAACCTTAGGTTTTTTCAGAGATCACACGACAAGTGGTGTAAGTGTTCCAAGGTTTTCTTTGCACTTTCTCAACTAAGGACTCCACTTGTCCAAGTCTACTTGGGATCCTAATTCACTCCTAGAACCCTCTAAAGTCTTAAGTCTTCAAGCCTAAGACTATTCTAACTCCACACTAAGATTTAGTTTCTTTCTGCTTAACCTTGAAATATTTCCACCATTGAAAGTACTCCTTGTCTCAATACCCTCTTGGATGATTCCAAACTCAAACCTTCCCAAACATTCTTATAAGTGCTACAAAGTTCATGTTGTGCATCAAGACATCTATTTGACATCTCACTAATCCCATTTTAGTGGGTCTTCAATACCAAAGTGATTGAGTTCCAAACTAGCTCTGGTTTAGGTCCTATTAGGCCTAATTCTCTATTAGCCCTATCCAGAGGATTTTTTTGGATTCTTGCTAAAATCTTCCACACAACCCTAAAAAAAAACTTAGGATTTAGATACCCTTTTCCAAGACCTCTAGGATTTTCAAGTTTTTAACTCCCCAAACCATTTGTACACTACTATCCTAAAATATAGGTCATTTAGGGCTATTTTCAAGTATTAACAACAATCCACTAATTTCTTGCTAGAAATATATCAAGATGGATTATCTAGGACCTTATCTCATAGAAAGGGTTAATTTAGACCCTAATTCTTTTGTAAATTCACCTATTTTGTTCCTCTCAAACATGCCCTTGCAATGGCACTCAATTCTTTCACTGTTACATTCCTAGCTGAATAGGCCTTGCTTGCCTAGGGCATAACATTAAAAATAGCTACTCAACTCTTCATGACTTATACTAATGTATTTACACTATACATAGACTCCCCTAAAACAATCATCTACCCTGAGGAGTTTCCCATGGTTGGATTTTGTGGGGGAGCCATGAAAACACAAACTACTCTGGACTGGACCAGCAAACTCCCTAAAACTTAACCAATTTACAAATGCTAACAAATCAACTCTACAGTACTTTCACAATTAATGAAAAAGTCTTAAAAATTACTACTCAACACAATCCCAACATTAAAATTGTCAATTCAATCCATGTAAACACTCTGTAACTCAAAATTCTTCAATTGTTGCTAAAAACCAGAATTGCAGAGCTCTATTACTATTCAAAACTTGCTTACATGATCAATCTCCTCAGGAAATGAGCCACAAAATACCTTAAGATTATTCTCCCATGTTTCTAGGTCTTATCTATTAATTTCCCACTCCTACAATGAGGTTAATCCAATGTTGTCAAGTTGCATGCAACATTTGCAAAAAAAGTTGCAAATGTTGTCATGACAAATTTTGAGCATCTTTGCATGTATGATCCAATGTATCTTTTAGGGTCTCTAACCCATAGATCTCGATGAACCATCATCATTAAATCCTATTAAAGCATCTTTCTTACTATGCCAAGGTCTAGGACACATTTAGACCACATTTCCCCATTTAGGCCTAATCTAAGGACTAAACACATAAAAATAACCTAACCTAAACTAGACTGAAATTAGTACTAGCC
Source organism: Thuja plicata (assembly GCA_018584345.1). NCBI lineage: Eukaryota > Viridiplantae > Streptophyta > Pinopsida > Cupressales > Cupressaceae > Thuja > Thuja plicata. Next base: position 577,785 of record MU225061.1, read on the forward strand.
ACTAATTCATCTAGTTACCCACAACAAAAACAAGACCTACTAAGGCCTAAGAAAAACATACTGACATGGCTTAGGTTAGTTACAAGCCAAAATGTACTAAGACTATGAGGATAGCCTAGGTGCTCCTACACCAACAAGGCGATAAGATAACCATGTTTTAACTCTGAGTCTATCTAGAGATTCAACGACTAACTAAGTCTCTGAATCACTGAGCATTTTGACTAACTATGGATCTATTCAGAGATCATATGCAAACCACAAGATTTAAATTACATCAATGGTCTGGATCCTATCTTACCAACTCAGCTTCTGACTTTGACTTGACCTTAAGTCATCTGGAGATTACGCAACTAAGAAAAACTCTAAGTCGTTGAATGTTTTAATTAACCTTGAGTTTATTCAGAGATCATGCGATAGCCACATGATGATATTTTGATCTACGGTTTGAGCTGAGTGTCTAAATTATTTTGTACTTTCTCATTTTATTTGGAGATTATGCGGCTACCCTTGATCTCACTTTCAATCCACGGCTCACATTGTATCTCACAATATTTGGCTTTAACTCTAGTTTTCTCTGATATTATGCAACTAAAGGCTATCTTGCAATCTCGCAATGTTTGTGATAACTCTAGTCAAGTCTGGAGATTCAAAAATAAATTCTATCTTTGAATCGCTGAAAGATCTACTTAACCTTGAGTTTGTTCAGAGACTTCACGAACACCACAGATTTATTGCCCACTTAAACATGTGTCTGGATCTTAGCTCATTACCTCTTGATCACTGAATAATTTATGACTTATTGACTTTTTCTAGAAATTCAGTGCCAGACACACATCTCTATCTTGATCAATGGTCCAGATTCATTCATGGAAAACCTGATTTGGCTTTGATTTAACTACACTTGACCATGGTCCATTTGGAGATTCAGCGACTAAATAAAACTCTAAGTTGCTAAATAATTCTTGTAACTTAGGTTTAATCTAGAGACTAGACGCTAGCACTTAGATCTTTTCTTGATCAACGATTAGTGCTAAGTCTCATAATATTTTTGTACTTTACCAATCCTTCCTGAGATTACACAGAAACCCTTGATTCTACTTTGATCCAATGGCCTACGCTAAATCTCGAGACTATCTTCTTAACCACACTTTCATTCTGAGATCACACAATCAAGTTATCTCTGAATCGTTGAATAAAATTTACTAAGATTTGTCTCAACCACAGGTTTATCTAGAGATTATGCAACAAGGTTTATCCCAAGTCTCTTAAATTTCTACTAACACTAGGGTTTACTTTGAAATCACACGCAAACCATGCGATCAAGCCAAGGATAAAACTAGATCTACGGGTATCGCTTAATCATTGAAGAAAAGATTGATCTTGGCATTTGTTTGGAGATCACACGCCAATCGCTCATCTAGAAAACGATCAACGATCCTCGCTTAATCTTGCAATGAATCACTTTACTCTGATTTCTTCTAGAGATCACATGACAAAGCATAAAGTAAACTTTGTCTTCACCTTGGGTTGGATTACGAGATTCAGCGACTAAGCTATCTCTGAATCCTTGAAGATTTCTTGTAATTGAGGTTAAGTTATGAGATCTAGCGCTAGCCACACAATTAAAATTGCATCCAAAGTTGTCTCTAAGCCTCTAAATCTTTGAGCCAACTTCAAACTTATCTAGCAATCACGCGCCAACCGCTCGATGAGATCAAGATCAACCACCTATACTTAATCTCTAAATATATTAGAGCATATTACATTATTCTCAAGATTACGAGATAAAATCTTGTGCAAAGTCTCTAGACCGTAAAGAATATCCACTTCTGATTTCAAGATCAGGAGATAAAGGTAATGACTAAAAGCACATAACTTAAAACATCTTAAGTTACTCAACAAAAGTAATTTCAAATTAGAACAGACTTATGAAATTCTAGAGTTTTTGCACAGAAAAGACACAAGTGACCTATGGTTTAAGGTTTTCAACCATTTTTCATTGCATTTCTTGGATTACAGACACTTGCAGGAAAAATTGATGGTACAATGGGATAGACCTTGCCATTTTAGGCACAAACCGACACTGGGAACCAAAATTTTTAGCAAGACTCAGAAAAACTAGAAATATACCAAACATATTCTTCACAACTATTTTCAAATACTCAATTTTTTACTTTGAAATGATTTTAAATCTTTTGTTGCTTTGAATCTGATTGCTTTTTTTATTTTATGTTTTTCTATTTGTTCCTACTAAAAGTAATAATTTATTTTGATTGAAGTTTTTATCCTTTATGTGTAAGTTTTTATAGAGTCACTTCTCGTCAAATCATCATGTATAACTTTGAAAAAAAAAATTTAACTTACCCCTTGGGTAGATTTGTCAACCATTCAATTCTATTAATACAAGATAATTAAACACATGACACACCAACCAGACTAACTGGGTTCAATTTATCCTTACAAAAACCAATCAGAAAAGAAATGTAAGGACAAAAATTTGAAAGTAAATAACTTATTTGGACAAGAATTTAAAATGGAAATTAATTCCTTGAATTAATTATCACAAAGAACTAACTTGGTAAGAAAATAATCCACACCATAATTACAAAGAAACGAATTAAGTTTGTGTATTAATTCTGAAAATGCTTGGTACATGGAGTTTTTTACAACTTCCTTCTATTCTCATGTATCTATTGTCTATATTCTATATTATATGGTCTCCCCTTCTACACGGGTATGGTTTCTCCTTTATATAAACCTAGGAGAAGCGACAAGCTTCAAACCGTAAATAATTACACATTTTCATAACTAAATATACACCATAACAACCTTCAAACTAAGACATGTCACATTAACAAAGTGAAAGTATATTTAGAACAAAGGAACATTATGATTGAAATGAGGGAAAAATAACCCCAAGTTCTGATTCATCGTGTAATCCTTCACAAACTTTCTCTTTTTGTTCAAATGCTTCTTCTTTACTCTGGGACCCCTTTCTAATAGGCTTTAAATACTCATCAAACCATTCTGAAATATGAACATGAGTTTGCCATTGGTGATGGAGGATGTCTTTCATGTTGAGAAAGTGATCTTTTCATTTCTTACTGGTGACATCCCTGACTTAAATAAAAAACTTTGAGAATTTATTTTCTAATACCACAATGACGTCTAAGAACATGTTGAAACTCTTGATGTCGAAATCTTTATCCTCTATCAAATGAGATATGACATTTGGAACCATGTCTTTATATTCTATCTTAAATTCCTCTAGACTCTTGACACAACCTTTTTTATTAAAAATTAAAGGAATTTTCCAACGTTTAATGGTATGGAAGGAGGATATTTTCTCCTTTATTCTCCATTCCTCTTTATCTATATATCCAATTTCTTTTATGGTTGCATCAATCATTTCCTCTATTTCCTTTATTTCTTTAGGTTCATTTGGATCTCTTTGAGTAACTTCACAAAGCTTGATCAAATTAAAAAGAGAAGGCTTCCATCTCCTAGAAAGTTCTTTCGATTGTGGCCTATGTTTTCAAAAGTATCCATCATGTCCAATAAAACTTGATACCCTTGTTATACTTCATCACATTTACTGATCACTAGACCGACCCTGTGTGCCAATACTTGTTCCAAAGCATCTAGTCTTTGTCTATGAATTTCATCTAAAAGTATCTCATTTGTGCTTCTCAATTGGTCATTTTCCTCTTCATATGTTTTTATCTTTTCTTTTGATACTTCATCATGTATCGCATCAACAGGTATGGAAGGTGCATCTTTATGTAGTACCAAAGATTTTCTTTGGTCATTACCTTCTGTAACACCCCAAAATTGGCATCTTGCAACCCTAACCAATTTTGTTTCATTTTTCATTCTTCTAAATCATCAAAGTCCTATTGTACTAGGCAATTCTGAGTTTTCACTGACTCTACTCGACCTGAGTGTCAAATGCAGAAAATCCTAAATCTGTATTAATCATACATCATATTTAATTCCTAAAATATCTATTTGGCTAAACAAACCTTATGATCAAATTAATTTAATTATAAAGTCCTAGCACTTTAATTAAATTAAATTCACCCTCTTTAGCTGAGACACATGAAAAGGAATTAAATAATATTTAATT
>MU225061.1:622978-636699 GCA_018584345.1 Thuja plicata
CATCCATAGGTATGATATCACATAGTACCTCATCATAGTACCTTCCAATCTTAAACTTTACTAGGCACTATTCATTAACCATGACCTTGTGGTCATCCTGCACCTAGGCGATCTGGTATGGATGTGGGTGTTTCTTCTCTTAAGCTTCAACTTTGTGACCATCTATTCTAACACCAGATTGTCAGTACTTTCTCTATCAATTATCACATCACAACACATATTCTCACACTTGCACCTAGTGCGAAACAAGCTCTTCCTTTTCTCAGGTTCATTTTCACCACTCAGCAGGACTCTTCTATTAACTAGGACTTCTCCTCCTTCAGCATCTTCAGAATGAGATGATTTTTCATCTTCATCCACATGTTCAACTCTAGCCTGGCCATCATTTGTCCTATCTGCCCTTCCTTGGCATTGAGGACATTCATATGCCCTATGAACTTCTTCTCCACAGTGAAAACATGTTCCACGGAAGCCTCCTCTTCCTGATCCTTGTCCTCGTCCTCTTCCTCTTTGATCTCTATTATTTTGATTGAAATTATTTCCCCTCTGAACCTGACTACTACTTGCCTCATCCTTCTTTTTATGATCTTCATTTCGGCCTCCATGAGATCGTCCACCAGATCTTCCACCGCGACCTCTTCCGCTTTGCCTGCTTTCAAACTTCTTGTTCAACTTTTTCTCTACCTTTAGGGAAAACTGGTAGGCCTCTTCAATACTATTCATTCAGATCAAGTTCAACTCCTCCTGAATGCTCAACCTCAACCCATTAAGGTAATGGGCAACTTTCTCCTTGTCAGCTTCTGCATGGCCTATTCGGATGAGGATTCGATAAAACTCCTCCGTATACTCTTGGACAGATTTTTCTGCTTGCTTCAAACCTTGCATTTTCTTCAGTAGATCGAGTTCATAATCAATAGGAATGAACTGTCACTTCAATTTATCCACCATCTGATCCCATCTTGTGATTTTCTCCTTTCCTCTTCTATTTTTCTCCAACTGAATCTCCTACCACCAGATCTTTGCATGACCCTTCAGTCGGGCCTTCACAAATTTGACCCTATCAGGATCCTCAATATCTTCATACTCAAAATATTTTTCTATTTCATTGATCCAGTCGATCAACTCTTCTGGGTTAAGATTTCCTAAAAAATGTGGGAACCTCAAGCTTAGGTCTTTTCCCGATCTTGGAAATGGCCCGGAAAAGCCTTTCCTCCTCCTAGTTCAAAGTTTTTCCTTTCTGATCAAAATCTCCTTCTACGTTGGCTTCATCCTCACTTTCCTCTCTTACGCAAGATTCATACCTCTGCGAATCTCTTCCTAAAATGCTTTCACTTGTCTCTAGAGGGCTTTAACCTCAGGCGGTACACCTCCGGCTCTTCCGCCATGCTCCCTTCGTGGAGGCATTTTCATGCTTATTGTTGAAACCCTAACCACGGTCCTGGTGCAAACTGCCTCACAGTCGGCGATCTATCTACACACTTAGGAACTTCTCGCTCTGATACCACTTGATGAAGGGGACTCCCCTTAATACTACAAGTACACAACAAAAACAAAGAGAAACAACAGAAATTTGCAAGAACAGAAAATTGGCTTCTTATATGACTAAGATGAACCTTCACCTGGAAAATTAGAACATTCTGAGTTCAAACGACCAACTTACTAAAAATAGTAAGTTTCCAATTATAGCAAATTTGTACAAAATAGCTCTTATTGAATAGAAAAACACATATTTTTGGGTGATGCAAGATTTCCCTTACACCCAAGATGCTCCTGCATCACAGTGGTAAGTAAAATTTTGATAACCTTGCTGCATGTTTATGCTATTAGAGTATCTGCAATTCAAGAAATGAGAGCAGTAGCAAATAACAATGTTACTCTTGATAGTTTGATTGGTAGACTTATTTAATTTGAAATGAATAACTATAACAACAGTGTCTTACCAACTATTGATTCTGCATTTAAATCTTCTCTGAAAATAAGTAAATCAAGTCATAAACACACTATGAGAAATGATAGTGAAAGTGATAGTGATGAACAAGAACTTGGTAAAATTGAAGCGCTAATGGATAGAAGATTGCAAAGAGGTAAAGGTAAATACAAAGGTAAATTACCATTGGTTTATTTTAATTGTAAATAAATTAGACACTTTGTTGCTAGATGCCCTAACAAGAGAAAAGATGAAAGAAACAATGAAAGATCCTATGAAAATAAGTTTGACAGAAGTGATGATTGAGACTACAGAAAAAACTGACACTCTAACAGAAGAGATAACCAAGACTACAAGGACAAAGGCAAGAATGCTTGTTATCTAGTTGATAACAAACCTAAAAATACTGACACTGAATCTGATGAAGATATTGAGGTAGTATTTGTTTCTATGAAGGATGATTTAGACGAAGAAGAAAGGTATTTTGAAACTGCACTCATATCTAAGGTTAGCAAAAATGATGTCTGGATTATTGATAGTGGTTGTACTCACCACATGACTAGAGATAAGGAAGAGTTTGAAACTTTTGAATATTATAATGGTGGATCAGTTAGGATGGGTAATGACTCACCTTGTCTAGTTGAAGGAAAAGGAACCATCATGTTGAATAATCTGATCAAATGTGAAAATGCATATTGGGTGAAAGGACTTAACTATAATCTATTGATTATTTCATATCTGAATAACATAGGATGCCGAGTTGCATTTGAGAATAAAAAGGCAAAGATCTATAATGGAACAGTTGATTGGTATTGGTGAACAAACAAAAGGTAACCTATTCTATCTTGATGATATTAAGACCACTTGTTTATTGGCTATAAATGAAGACATTTGGTTATGGCATAAAAGGTTATGTCATGTGAACTTTGACAACATGGTTAGGATAAGCAAGAAAAGAAAAGTAAGAGGCTTACCGAGCATGTCAAAACCCAACCATGTCATGTGTAAGAATTGTCAAAAAGTTAAAATGACAAGGTCTAGTTTCAAGAGAAAAACATACACATCTAATTCTATTTTGGAATTAGTCCATACTGACTTATGTGGATCAATTCTCTATTTCAAAATCTATTCAATTTCCTCTATGTGTTTCTTAGGATAATAACTCAGTATTTCCACTTCTTCATCAAGTTCATGATATTCATATAAGTCTAAAATATTGAATATAGGTGATATATACATGTCATCAGGTAATTGAACTTCATAAGCATTTCCATTGTCAAATCTTCTCAGTATTCTGTAAGGACCAAATTTCTTCATCTTCAATTTTTCATATGTTCCAATAGGAAATCTACCTTTCTTCAAATGAACCATTACTGCATCATCAACTTCAAAATTATTATGTCTCCTTGATTTATCTGCACTATCTTTGTACTTATGATTACTTTTCTCTAGCTTTTGTTTTACGTCTTCATGCAATGTCTTCATGAATTCAGAAAACTCCTCTACTTCAGCACTTCTTTTCTCTTCTCCCAAAAAATCTCTCAAGTCTAATATACCTCTCGATTGTGTTCCATGAACAATCTCAAAAGGTGTCTTTCATGTACTTCTATTTACAAAACTATTGTATACAAACTCTTCTTGTGCCAACATCAAATCCCAATTACTTGGTGTGTCTCCAACTAGGCATCTCAACAAGTTACCCAAACTTCGGTTTAAAACCTTTGTTTGTCCATCAGTTTGTGGATGAAATGTAGAACTATACTTCAACTCAGTGTCCAACTTCTTCCAAAGTTTTTTCCAAAAATACATAACAAATTTTCTTTCTAGATTAGAGATGATACTCCTCGGTAATCCATGCAATCTGACAATCTCCTTAAAGAAAAGATCTACTATATGTACTGCATCTGATGTTTTCCTACATGGTATGAAATGTGTCATTTTAGAAAATCTATCCACAATAAAAAATATGGAATAATTACCTCTTGCTGTTCTCGGTAAGCCAAGAACAAAATCCATGCTGATATCACTCCAAGGTTTCTCAGGAATAGTAATCGGTGTATACAAACCAGTATTCTAACTTACTCCTTTTTCAACTTGACAAACTCCACAAATTTTCACAAATTTATGAACATCCTTATACAAGTGAGGCCAAAAATACCTTTCCTTCAGCAAACTCAATGTCTTATCAATACTGAAATGTCCAGCCAATCCACTACTATTTTTTTCCTTAATCAAATTAGTTCTCATTGATCCCCTCAGTATATACAACTGAATACCTTTAAACAACATATCTTCCTAAATGAAATATTCTTCATACTTACGTGATTGATTTGAATTAGGTGCTCTACACACTCTCCACTACTCACAAAAATCAGGATCACTTTCATACAAATGCTTCATGTCATCAAAACCAAGAACTTTAATTCTCATTTCAGTCAACAAAGATCTTCTTCTACTCAATCGATCAACAACTCAGTTAGAAACTCCACTCTTATGCTTTATCACAAATGTGAAACTTCACAAATACTCTACTCATTTCATGTCTCTAATTCAACTTATTCTGACTACCCAAATATTTTAAAGCCTTATGATCAGTATACAACAAAAATTCATTTGGCATCAAGTAATGTCTCCATTTCTTCATATCTTGAACAATAGCATAGAACTCTTGATCATAGATAAAATATTTCCTCTTAGCATCATTCAACTTTTCACTAAAGAAAGCAACAGGTTTACCTTCTTGAGTCAACACAGCTCCAATTACACTTCCACTTGCATCACATTCAACTTGAAATACCTTATTGAAATTAGGTAATTCAACAACCTTCAACTTCAAAGTCTCAAAACTATTATCAGCTCCATGTTTCAATTTGAATTCTCTTTTATCTCCTCCCATTGTCTCAGTCATAACATTACAAATAGAACTAAAATTTCTGATAAATTTCCAGTAAAAACTTGCCAATCCATGAAATGATCTTACCTCACTAAAATTATCAGGTGTAGGCCAACTAAGTATAGCTTCAACCTTCTCAGGATCCATCTTCAAACCATCAGCTGAAATCACAAAACCCAAATACACAAGTTCTTCTTTCATGAAGGAACACTTTTTCATATTTATCAGCAACTTTTCCTCTTTCAATCTCTGCAAAAATTGTCTTATATGCATAAAATTCTCTTCTCTAGTCTTACTAAATATCATAATATCATCCAAGTATACAATCACACTTTTATTAAATAATTTCTTCAAAAATCCATTCATTAATCTCATAAATGTACTCAGTGCATTAGTTAAACCAAAAGGCATAACCAACCACTCATACAAACCTTCCTTTGTCTTGAAAGCAGTCTTCCATTCATCACCTTCTTTGATTCTGATCTGATGATACCCACTCTTCAAATAAATTTTGGTAAAATACCTTTCTCCACTCAAATAATCCATTATATCATCCATTCTCAGTATAGGAAACCTATACTTTACTGTGATATTGTTGATTTCACTGGAATTAGTGCACATTCGCCATTCTCCATTCTTCTTAGGTGCCAATACATTTGGTACTACACATGGACTCAAACTTTATCTGATCAAGCCTTTGTTCAACAATTAATGAACTTGTCAGTTAAGCTCTTCATTCTCGGTCGGTGTTAACCTATGTGGTGCTTTGTTTGGTAAACTAGCTCCAGGAATCAGATCCATACAATGACTGATATCTCTCATTGGTGGTAAACCATCAGGTACATTATCTGAAATGATCTCTTTGTACTCAGTGAGTAACTTCTCAACTTCTGCAAGAATTTCATCCTTTGTATTATTCCTCAGTTTGTTAGGAATCAAAATGTAATTAAAGAATTTTCATTTTTGATCTTGGTAGTCGCATTTTTGATCTTGGTATTCTTCCTCAGTTTGTTAGGAATCAAAGAGTAACAAATATCATTTATTTTCAAATCCTTAACAAATTTTCTACCTTCCATCTAACAAAATTTTACAGATGTACATATCTCACTAGCAAATTCTAGCAAATTGTCTACCAAAGGATTTTAGCGCTGACCAAGATCAAAAATGCAATGTGGCAAGCAATCTCAATCCCACAATGAAAATCCTTTGATTACATTTTGTTTAAGGCACAAAACAAACCGTCAGATCAAACTCAATATGAAATGCCTTTAACTTACCCTCGGCTTTGGACCCACACTCTGATCAAGACACTCGTCTCCAAAGTGTGATCCCTTTAAGATTAAACATCATTCTTTCCCCATTCTAGTCACTACGTTGACCGTTAAATCAAATTAAATTTGATCAATCTTTATCCTATCTTAAGTTCTGGCCACTTTCTACGTGGCAATCAGTCATGAACCCTTGAACATTAAAAAGTGAGTACCTTTGGATTTTAGGTTTAACGCCTACCACAAGATGAACATGATATGATGGTAGATGAAACTTCTCCTGCATTTAATCTAAGAGGGGCACCTAGCATCACATCGCTATGCCTTGAGGAGTAAAAATATATCATCTTTGTGATTAAGGCTTAACACCTACCAAAGATCTTCCTTTGATTTGATCGAACCTTATCTTGACCTACCTTTGACCCAAGCAACTCAATCCCTTTAGCCTTTGAATCCCCAGATGCTTGGCTTAACCCTAGTTTGATCATGATATTGAGAGATAAAAGATATCTCTGAATTTCTGAATACTTGTTTCAACCCATGGTTTATCTAGAGATTTAACGATAGCCACTAATCTTGGTCTCGATCAATGGTCCATGCTAAATCTCTAAACACTTGACTTAACCCTAGGTTTGTTCTAAGATTCAGTGACAAGGCTTTATATCATGATCTTTGCATGCATTCTTTAACTCTAGTCTGATTGTGAGATTCGGAGATAGCACATATCTCTGAATCACTAAATAAAATTACTGACTCTAGTTTGTTCACAAGATTCAACGCTGTCCCTTGATCTTTTCTTGCATCGATGCTTCTTGCTTAATCTCTAAATACTTTTCTTACCTCCAGTCAGATCATTAGATTCGGAGATAAAGCTATCTTTGAATCACAGAAAGAAAACCTTAACCACAGTTTGATTATGAGATTCAGAGATAAATATATCTTTGAATTGTTGAATACATGACTTAACTTGGCTTAGATTACAAGATCCAGTGACAGCCCTCTGATCTGATCTGCATCTACGGTCCTTGTTGAATCTCTAGACCTTCCAAGACTTGACTGCCACCTTACGAGATTCAAAGACAAGCGTTAAAATATTAAGTCCTTCCTTTGTCTCCAGATCTCTAGATGCTAGTGACTTAACTGCTATCATCACAAGACCATGAGATAACCGATGTGCCAAGTCATTGAATGTCAAGTGCTAATTTCCAAACATTATGAGATTAAGAGATAAAGACTTAGGCACTAGACCCACCAAGAAATATAACATGCCTTCGCCGGATCTTGGAAATAATAAAGCACATTCTTTTCCCTTATGAGATTGAGAGATAGCCTTGCCATGCTAGATCTCCAGACTAAAAGGAATATTCGATCATGATCAAAGATTAAGAGACAAGGAAAAAATGCACATGGAGAAATAAGACTTAAGTGGCCATGAAAAGGTAACTTCAAAACATAACATGCCAAGGACCTCATCTTTTTTTCATGAAAATGACCAAGGGTTTTAGGGCTTTAAGGACAAAAGAAACATTAGAACTAGGACTAAACACTCAGAAGGACGCCATGAGGACACCATTGAAGCCAAATTTTAACAGACCTAATAGTGACTCTGACTGGGGAGGTATGTCTCTTGTAGGCATGACCAGACTCCACAATCTCAGGGACAAGAAGACCACCTACAGAAAAGAAAGCTAACCTAAAATAGACAAAAAACAACAGAGACCTATTTACAACCTATTTTTCATGGATTTGAGAACTTCAAGAGAAGTAGAATTTCAGGAATTGTCCATGAACTAGAAGTTCCAAAACATTTTCAATCAAATATTTAAGAATGTAAGAATCAGAACTGAATTTACTATCAACAGTGTATGGTCCTAGCCAAATAGGGTCAATGGTGCAGAGCACCTTGACAAAGACATGCAAAGGAATCACTTGGTTGGCTCATGAAGACTAAATGATCTAAAAGATCAATATGTGAATTGTAATATGGCTTGAAGACAATTCTTGTCTTTGATGTAATATGATAAATGCAATGTAATAAGCCTAAATCTATAAAGGCATGAAATGATATAATAGAAAATTGATTGCCTAAGATGGCATAGTAGGCCTAGAAGGCTAAAGGTTAGGTCTTAGGATAGAATTTGTAGATTTAATGTTATGTTAAGGTCCCTTGTGGACACATTTTGATTTCATAGTTTCTATAAAATAAATTAGATAGGTTTCAAGTCTTTAAAGATTTGAATGTAATGGTTAGTTTCCAAATGGTGGGAAAAGACTAAATATAGACTTTCTTGCATGCAGAGGAATCCCAATCAATTGGGATCAGTTATAGAAGTTATTCTCTATCTATGTAAGCCTTAGAAGGCATGATAGCATGAGAGGTTGAGGGAGGATTCTAAAATATATGAATTATTCTCTGAGATATAAATAAAGTTCAGATTTTCTACAAGTCCAGTCTTGGTTTTTTATCACAGAAAATTGGGTGTTTTTGTGGGGTTCATATCTCCCAACTCAACCATTTGATCTTTCTCATATTTAAGTATGTTTTAGAGAACCTAATTATGCCCATCCTCATCGGAGGGATTTTTCATCCAAAATTGTCCTATTGTCGCCCTCTGCATAGACCCGTACTCTGTCATGAATAACTTTTGAATAAAACAATATCTGAAAAATCCCTCTAGTGAGGATGGGCATAATTAGGTTCTCTAAAACATATTCCTAGATGAGAAATATCCCACAGTTGAGGTGGGAGATATGACCCCCACAACAGAACCCAATTTTCTATGATAAAAAACCAAGACTGGACTTGCAGAAAATCTAAACTTTATTTATATCTCAGAGAATAATTCATACATTTCAGCATCCTCCCTCAACCTCCCATGCTCTCATTCCTTCTAATACTTACATATACATATAATAACTTCTATAACTGATCCCAATCTATTGGGATTCCTCTACATGCAAGAAAGTCTATATTTAGTCTTTTCCCACCATTTGTCAACTAACTGTTACATTCAAATCTTTAAACACTTGAAACCTATCTAATTTACTTTCTAGAAACTAAGAATTCAAAATTTTTCCATGAGGGACCTTAACATAACATTAAATCTACAAATTCTATACTAAGACCTAACCTTTAGCCTTCTAGGCCTACTATGCCATCTTAGGCAATCAATTCTCTATTACACCATTTTATCCCTTTATAGATTTAGGCTTATTACATTGCATTTATCCAATTACATCAAAGACAATAATTTTCTTCAATCCATATTACAATTCACATATTGATCTTTTAGATCATTTAGTCTTCATGAGCCAACCAAGTGACTCCTTTGTCTTCAAGTATAGAATTCCACATCAGGACCAAATCATCAGTTTCAAAACCTCTAACAGTGGTTCTTCTATCAAAAAAATCCTTACATTGCAACTGCAGCTTAACATTCTTGTCATGTGTATCCCTTCTTGATTCATCTAGTTGTATCAAATCATCCATTCTGATCCTCATGTCATTATCTAGTTCTTCATCATATTCTTGGACAAAAATGTACATCTGCAATAAGTTGTTTAAACTAGCTTAAATACCATATACCAAATCAAAATGTGCACAACCAATGGACTTCTTCAGTATTACCCTATCATCCCATAGTGTTTTCTGTGACTTTGAATCCCATGCCTTCTTGTTCTTATCCAGCACTATTTTCATAATTTTAATTACACTCTTATTATTGGATTCAACCTGACCATTCCCTTATGGATGTTATGGGGAAGAATAAGAAACTTGGATCCCATGTTCCTGGTAGAAAACATTAAATTCCTTTGATCTAAAACACATTGAATTGTATACCACAATAGTCTCTAGACAACAAAATCTAGTTAAGACATTTTGTAACATGAAATCAATCACAACCCTACTAGTGACTCTTTTAGTGGGAATTTCTTCAACCCACTTGGTAAAATAGTCAGTTGTCACTAGGATCCATGATTGACCCCCACTAGACTTGTTTGGAATCTCCCCAATGAAATCCATTCCCCATTTCTGAAAAGGTGCCTCAACTACAACAGGATTCAAAGGCAAATTCCTACCAAACTTAAGCTTACCTGCAAACCTTTGGCAAGCATCACACCTCTTAACATAATTGTGGGCATCCTTTAAAATAGTAGGCCACCAAAAACTAGATCTCATAATCTTGTGCAAAGTGATCTTAGCCGTGTAATGGCCCCCACATGCACCATTATGCATTTGTTCCAACAATTTCTTAGATCTGTCATAATCTACACATTTGAGCAATACTTCCTTCATTGCTCATCCACCACAGTTGACCTTGAATTATTGCATACTTAACAACATGTAATTTAATTTTTCTCCTTCAATTTTCATCCATTTTAGGGGTTAAAATCATTTTCTACAGGTATCCAATAATATCCTTATACCATTCACAACAATCCATATCACATATATAAGGCCTTTGGTTTTCCTCTAGCATATCTACATGATTAGCATATAAATTGCTTTGAGCCATAAGTTTTGCAAGTCCTAGACCTCTGACCAATTTTCTTATATGAATATCAATTTTGAATTCTTGGATCATGTTTATCCATCTACACCTCCTCCCTGAAACCTCTTTTTGGACCAGAATGTCCTTCACAGTAGCACTAGGAACATAAGAAATTATAGTTGCTCCTACCAAATAACACCTAAAACTAGCTTTGACAGATTGGACCAAAGCATAGGCCCATTTTTCCATGATAGAATACTTTAGTTCTGCTTCTAGTAAAGACTTACTAAAAAAGGAGATGGGTTTCTCAAAGCCCTATGAATTCTTTTGTAACAATACTGCAGCAACAATATTGTATGAAGAAAAGGAAAAGATCTGCAAAGGCTTACCATAATCAGGTGTTCTTAGAATATGAGCATCTTTGATAGCCTACTTAATATTTGAAAAATCCTTACACACTTCTTGATTCCATTCTACCTTAGCTCCCTTCATCATTCTTGAAATTGGAATACTGGATTCTACAAAGTTTGTAATGAATCTCCTCAAGAAATTTACCCGTCCAAAGAAAGATTGAATGCCTTTGACATTCTTGGGCTGAGGGATATTATCAATTGCATCTACCCTTTTAGGGTCAATCCTAACTCCATCTTTAGATACAATATGTCCCAAAATATTTCCCTCTATAACCCCAAAAACACACTTCTTTGGGTTAAAAGAAACCCCATATTCCAGTGCTCTCACAAAACTTCTCTCAAGATGACCATAGTGTTGATCTTCTTTTGTTGAATAGGCAATAAGATCATCTTGATAGACTACTAGAAGCTCATTTATGAAATCTGCAAATGCCACATCCATCACTCTTTGAAAGGTTTCCCCAGCATTTGTTAGGCCAAAAGGCATTCTAACATACACATAAGTTCCCCAAGGTGTGGTGAATGCAGTCTTGAATTATTCTGATTCCTTGACCATGACCTGATTATATCCTGAAAAATCCATCCAACATAGACATCAATTCAGACCCAGTGACTCTTTGTAGCATAGCTTCCATATTTGGCATACCATAGTTGTCCTTTAATGAGTTGATGTTCAAATTTTTGAAATCTACACAAAGTCTGATGTCACCATTTTTCTTTCTTACCAGTACCAAATTGGACACCCATGTTGAATGCCTGATAGGCTTTATTATTCTAGCATCCCTCATATTTTTCAATTCCTCTTGCATCTTGGGTGCTAGGTTGGGATTAACAGGACTTAATTTCTTCCTGAAAGGCTCTGTGCCTTCCATTAAAGGAATCTCATGTTGGAAGAGATCCTCTCTATATTCCTTTAATTCATCATAAGACCATACAAAGACATGTTTATACTTTTTTAGAAGATCAACTAACAACTCTCTAAGTTTAGGAGACAGTTTCTTACCAATATATACCTTCTTGGGAGCTTCAACTATCTCTAAATTCACTTCTTCCAAATCCTCAAGCCTATTCATAGTCCTTATGGAATAAGGCTTGTCCTTATTATTAAAATCCTTCTCAAGTACAACCAATCACTTTGGCATATTATTTGATTTCAGTTGTAAGACATCCTTACCAAAAAAAATATCTTTACCATCCAAAGTCTCTACATACCCACTAAAATCCATCTCTTTATTCCCAGAGTTTGATTCACAATATATAAATCTCAAAATATCTAAATCATCTTCAAATACCTACCAACTTTCAACATTGTCTGGAATGGAAGGCATGGATTGAATCTCTATTTTAGAAATTATTGCAAAAGTAATATCCTTTGGCCTCAAAGTAATATTGGCCAGCAAGTCTGCCATTTTGTTCTGACTTCTATCCATCCAGTCAATGCCAAAAGCATCAAAATTTTCTACTTCGTCCCAAACAGCATTTCTATACTGCTTTAGTCTCTGATTCTTTGAAGCATATTTAGATCTTATTTGAGAAATTACCTATTCAGAGTATCCAATCACTCTGAGATTTTTTATATTATGTCTTGAGGCCAACCTTAATCTAATTAACAAAGCCTCATAATCTTCAATATTATTAGTACATGTGAACAAAAAATTAAATGATAATTTGAAGGTTTTACCACTAGGAGCTATCAGCAAAAATCCTGCACCAAATCCTTCTTTTGAGCTTGCACCATCAAAGTACATAGTCCATAATTCATTGTTGTCTACTAGGCTACCCATTTCCTTAGATAGTAACATATGCTAACCTTCTCATTAAACCTTCCTATCTTTCACTTGAAAGGATCCAATATTAGTGTCCAAGAAATAATTCATATTATCATCCTCACTTTCCTTGATCATGTTACTGGCAGATGGATTAGCAAGATCCAGGAATTCAATTTGGAGATTCAAGTCACTAAATTGGTGAGAGGTTTGGGTTTGGCTAAGTTAATGACTCATACAAATATGGAGTTAGCCCAAATAAGTGACAAACAAACTGTAAACATGAATCTTACCAGCATAGAATTACAAGACTGGTGTACTGATATTGTGTTTGTCCTAAAAAATGCAAAATGTCCAGAGCATATGCCAGAAAATTAGAAGAGGACTTTGAGATTACAAGCCCAGAGGTATGTCTTGATACAAGGTGATCTATTTTGGAAAAATAAGGATGGAATTTTGTTGTTATGCTTAGATAAATCACAGTCTGAAAAGGTCTTAAATGAATTGCATAGTGGTGCATGTGGTGGGCATTATTCTACCAAATCTACATCCCACAAGATAATCAGAGCTGGATTTTACTGGCCATGTCTTTTCAAATATACTCAGATGTTTGTACGAAGATGTGAACCATGCCAAAGATTCTCTGCTAAAATGAAGTTTGTAGGAGCATTACCTTTAAATCCTATGACTATTGAGGCTCCTTTTACCCAGTGGGGTTTGGATTTCATTGGTGAATTTACAAAAAAATCTAGTGGGGGCCATAGTTGGATTCTTGTGGCTACAGACTACTTCACCAAATGGGTAGAAGCAATCCCAACAAAGAGGGAAACCAGAAAAATAGTAATGGATTTCTTGATGGACAACATTCTGACAAGATTTGGTGTGCCCACTAAGCTAATCATGGACAATGCCATGTGTTTTAGGTCTGATGAATTTAGAGATTTCTGTGAAGAATATGGCA
>MU225061.1:669809-681396 GCA_018584345.1 Thuja plicata
ACTTTGTTCACACATGTGTGAGCAACTTTGGATGTGATGGGTCAAAGTGTACTTAAAGTACACATGTGAAGGATCTTGTAAGAAGGTGTAAGAGGGTGTAAGAGTTTTGGACCAATGAAACACTTTTAGCAAGTGTAAGAAGGTGTCATCATAGGTGTAAGAAATCTTGTTGGCACCAAATAAGGATTTTGGAAAAGTGGATTTTTGGATATTTGCTCACACATGTGTGAGCAAATAATTAGGACTAATTGGTGTAGAAATTAAGAAATTAGCCTAATTAACCTTAGTTAATTAGTGAATAGGTCTATTTGGTGAGAGTGATGTGAGGTAGGGTAGGATCTAGGTTCAAATTAGCTTAATCTAAATTTAAAATTTAGATTAATTTGGTTTAGTAGAATTTAAGTCATGTGAAGGAATAAATAAATTAAAAATTTATTTAAAGGGGATTAATGAGGGATAATGTATTAAATAAGATTTAATACATTAAAAGGGGTAGTATTTAAATTAAACTCAAATACTAAGGAAAGTGAATCATATTTAATTAAATAGATAGAAAAATATAATTAATATAATTAATTAAAATTAACTATAATGTTATAGAAATATTAATTAAATTAATATAAGGATGATTTTAGACATCTACAATCATAACTCACCCCTGCGACCTTGAGAAATCCTATAAATAGGATGCATTCTTAGTGCAAATCATCCACTTTCATTCAAGCATCCACATTATGCTATTTTTTGCATCCATTCTCATCACAAAAATTGCATTTTAGTCATTTTAGTTTAATGTTGAATTCATCTTGCATCATTTAGCCTAAATTTGCATCAATCATAGCTTATATTAATATCACATCATTCATTCTCTTTTTCTAATTTTTCACCATGAGCTCAATTTGTAGTTGAGAGCTAGATGTCCTTAGGAATAGAGAGTGATGAGATGCTCATGACTCTTTCATTTCATGTTTCTAGTTAGTTTACATCTTAATTTGATTTGATTTCTCATATTAATGTCTCATTGAGGTTTGTGGTTAGCAAAATCAGTCACACTTATGACCCAACCATGCCTCAATAGGTGTTTTATCAACAAGCGATAATGTAGGAGACATGTTAATTAGGTAACAAGTAGTGTCAATAACTTCAGCCCAAAGCTTGGTTCTAGACCAACACCACTCAACATACTCAGCTTCCTCCATTATCATCCTATTCATTCTTTTTACAACTCTATTTTGCTATGGATAATACATAGATGACTTCTATCTATGAAGGAAACAATATTTGCATAATCTATCATAGAGAAAGAAAAATTACCACCATATTCAGTCTTCAAACATTTTATTTTATTTCTAGTTTGAACCACAACCATTGCTTTAAATTCTTCAAGTCAACTAAAAAAATCAATTTTCTCTTTAGAAAATATACCCATATATTTTTGCCATAATCATCAATAAATGAAACATAGTGTATGAATTTTGCAATGGAAGGAATGTCTACTCGACCAAACAAATCAGAATGAATAAGATCCAATGCACCACAAGATTTACAATAACTCGAGTAATGCTAAACACAATTTTATTTTATATAGATCCAATGTTTATAGAAAACAAAGTCAATATTACAATCATTCAAACCATTGATAAGTTTTTTATTTTTCAAGGTTCTTAGACTATTTTTTCCAATGTAACCAAGTCTCTGGTGTCATAACACAGTCTTTTTGGATGATAGGAGATTTGGGTACTACTAATGTTGTTGATATTCATGTTTTGTCACTAATGTCAACATATGTTTATGTGGAGTGAACAGACTGGTTATTACTAGATATCAGATTTGGGTACTACTGATGCTATTGATATTCATGTTTTGTCACTAATGTCAACATATGTTTCTGTGGATTGAACAAATTGAAGAAAAGGATTGCCAAGACTGAGTATTGATAGATGGAGCGCTGAGTACAAGAGGCGCATGTTTACCAGTTTTCACATACTTGGAAGAGATTCTATTTTTTCTACCAAGGCGCCTGTTTACAAAGTTTTCACAAAGCCAATTTTTCTTCTTTTTCAATTTTTTCATATTTTTCCATTTTTTTATTTTTCTCTTTTTTAATTTTTTTTATTGATGCATCAAGGTGCATGTTTTCCAACTTTTCACCAAGATGATCATATTTTCATGACTTTTTTCAATTTTTAGTCTTTTTTCAGGACATTTTCAGAGATTGCTCATTCTCAAGAAAGATCACATTGGTTTGCCCCCAATGTCTAGCAAGGTGGAGAACATTACAGATGGATTAGAAATCTGATGGATGAGTCGAATAAAGAATGATAGATAAAGAGGGAAAATGAAACCCTCAAGGACAATCTCCTCAAGATTACCCAAGCTAGGGGAAAAAAAATATAGCAATGAAGGCTCATGAGTGGTGCTGGATAGAATATAGGATAATGACCTAATGTCATGAAAAGCATGTGGTCCAAAAGAATGGACATGTCAAGAATTTTTTGAGAAACTATTTTTTTTATTTTTCATTCTTTATTTTGATCAAGACCAAGGGGTCAATTAGATAGGATAGGATAGCATGATCAGGATAAAGGGTGATGGAGGTATAAGTGAATGTTTTAGATTATGATAGGAATGCTCAAAGATAGGAAGGATAGGCTTGACATAAGCAAGATCAAAATAGGGTGTCATGGATGAGAGAAAGTGAATAGGTTGATGGAAAGGATAATGAATGTCAGGATACATGTGCGTTCATGGATAGGATCAGATCACTGGAAGGAACATGGATTCTCATGGGCTTGTAAGAGATGATCGATAAGTTTACATGGAAGGAACTTTCCACCAAGTGAAGAGTGCAAGCATGAGGAATTACGCATGATGCCTATTTTCTAGGTTCTCATCATGGTACTTATCCAAGGCACCATAAGAAGTGGTTTTCTCCATAGGACAGTTTGATTTGTCTTTACTTTTTCTACCAAGGTGCCTGTTTACTAGGTTTTCACCAAGGCACTTTTTTTTGTACGCATAATTTTATGGAGGAACTTAAGCTTCTTTCTCTTTAGATAGTTATCCTTTGAAAGCTATGCTATGATGGACCAAGGACACTGAAAGTATGCTCAAAGATGTTGATAGGGTGATGGTAGGGAATCAAATAGAGGATAAGGGAGATGGTATCCAAGGATTTATGTGATGGATTGGATAAGAGGAATGGAAGGATATGGGATGGATGGGTAGGTGGTAGGTGTGAGATATTGGATAGGGTATTGAAGGGTTTGTGTAGAGGTATATGGAAATGGTGATAAGATCAACATTGACATGCCCCTTGAAGGGTAGTGGACGAATGGAGGAAAAATGGAGGGAATGTCTTGAGGCTTTGATGTATGGTGGGTATGGATCTTGGTACATGAGGACTTAAGATGGATGGAGAAGAGCGTGAAGTATTCAAGGTAATAGATTTTGGGACTTGAGGACCCAAAATAGAGGTATAAGATGAGGTATGTTTAGATGGATATGAAGTGGAAGACTTTGGAAGCTTGGATGCCAACTCTGGCTTTTCCTTTTTGTTCAAGCCTTTTAAGACAGACTTGGGAATCCACATAACTTTTTATTTTCTTTTTGTATCCAAGTCCTTTAGAAGAGACTTGGGAATCCACATAGCTTTTGATGTTCTTTTTGTATCCAAGTCTTTTAGAAGAGACTTGGGAATACACATAGCTTTTTATTTTCATTTTCTTTTGGATGATTTAAAACACAATTCTTCCATGATGGATTTAGGAACCCATATTTTCTTTGATATTATTCTTTTCTTAGTGGACCTTTGTGGTCTTTTGAATATTTCCTTTTTATTTGTAGCCACATTCGATTAGACTAGACATAGTGATCTTCATATGCAAGTGGGTTCTTGTATTTGTGATTTTTTCGTTGCACATCCAAGTTACATCCAAAAGACTTGGGGAGTGTGGATGAATAGGACTGATATGGATAGTTCATATGGATGTTTTGATAGGGAGAATTCAAGGATGTTTTTCTTTTTTGATCTTGATATAGATAGGGTAAGTGGATGAAAATATAGTAGTGATAGGCATGGTGGATGGAGGGGTATAAGGGCCCAATATAGATGGAAGTTTTGACGGTTGTAGCTTTGGGATATAGGGACCAAGGATGGATTTGGAGGATGGTGAAGGCACACAGTTACATTTGAATGGATGGAGATAAGGTGTGGAAGGGATGTCAACATATTTAGAGTGAGCTACATGACCAAGGCTCTTCTCTTTTGAATTCATATGTTTATCAATAGGTGCATGAGTAGCTTTGATAGGAGCAATTTGGATAGGAGCAGCTGAAGCTTGAGGGGATTTATTGTTCTGCAAGGGATTTTGAGAAATGATGGTTTCTGGATATGGAAGAATATGACAAAGTGATGATGGGATTCTCTGATCTTGACAAGGATTTTTAGATGGTTTAGAAAGGGTACTTTTATCTTGATTTTCAATATGTTCCTTAGAGATGGTGGAAAGGATATCTTGATCTTGCTTGGGAGATGGAGGGATATCTTCTTGGATGAAATGGAAGGGGATGATAAAATCATCATGACACTCTTGAGACATATGACCTTGGTCAACCATTGGATAAGGATGGATGGTGTCTTGATCATGATCATTACTGATATTTGTTTCTTCACACTTTGGATTGTCCTCTTGAAATGTAGCCACTTCTAAGGACAAGGTGGAAGCTTTGATCTTCATATAGGATTCTTGACAGGATAATGGATTATCATTTTGAGTAGGCATGATAAGCATTGAATCAAATGGACACTTTGGGTCTATGATCTTTAAATCCTGAGAAAGAGTTGCAGCCATATGATGATTAGCTTGGATCTCTTTTAGAGGTAGTCCTTGAGGGTAGACATAGTCATCATTAGGCTCAGTTCTTGATAGAGATAGTGTGGCTGGTTGTGAAGCTTTAGGAGATGGAGGAATGGTTGAATAAGTAGATGTGATATGTGAACCATTTATAGACATGGATTCTTGATATTGATCATGCATGAGATTAGATGAATCGTTAGTATTTTCCACTTTGATCATGCCATCATCTATGAGATCTTGGATTTTATGTTTCAAGTCCATGCAAGATGAAGTTTTATGCTCATTATGTCAATGATATGCACAATAGGAACTCAAGAATTTCAATCCACGTGATGTGACTTGAGGTAATGTGATGAGATCATGGTCAATAAGTTCTTCCAATGTCGATTCATAAGATTGTCCCAAAGAAGTGAAGTCCCTCTTGCGTTTAACCCAAGGTTTTTCTTTCATGAGGTTACTAATCCCTTTGGAGGGAGACTTCGTGGTGTTTTTAGAAGCTTTTAGGGCTTTGGATCCTCTCTTGATCAAAGATAACATTGTCATGCCAAGATTTCTCCATGTTGGAAGGAAGTGGAGAGGTGTGAAAATCATGATCAAAAAGAAAAAGACAGGTTGATCTTAATGAGGATTTGTTGGATGGTGTATCCTTTTCCCCCTTTAATTCCTAGATTTCATATTTCAAAGTTTGAAGTTGTTTTGATAGGGCTGCAATAAGAATATCTTCTTTCTCATTATTAGGACCATAAGGTTTAGCCCATTTTCTTTTAGACATGTAAGATTGGCTTGATGCACTTTCTTAGAAGATTGAAGAGAAGGTATGATGAATCAATTGATTGCCTAATAGGTGCTAAGTGATATCTAAAGTGTTGACTAACTCCAAGACCAAAAGACAAAAGACATAATGTCCAACTAAGAGAGATATAGAAATGACTCTGATCTTGATTCAAGGTTAACGAACCTGCTCTTGCAACTCAGGATAAGGACATCACAGACAAAGATGATTAAAATAACAAGTCACTTGGACTAGCACAACAAAGTTAGATTTTGAAACAGCAAGCGAGTCAGCCTGTCAACAGATTGCAGTCAACGACAAAATAGTAGTGATGTTGTGAGACCATAGATTTGAGAAAGTTCAGATAGAATAGTCATGATAGAATACCAACTTGGGCAACAATTTGACTGATTCTCAGAGTTTTGACATCAGATGCAGAAACTTGAACAAGAATTGATAATTTAACACCTAAAAGTCTAGATTTTGAATCATTTTTCATTTTGATGTTCGTTTTGATTATTTTGGGTGTCTATTTTGATGTTTCACTCACGTAAGACACATCATGTAGATATTATAGAACCAAGAACAAAAATCAAACCCTATTCCTAGGTGGCGAGAAATGGACAATACTTGTTTGAATCCTCTTACAATAAAATACCACATTCAATTTGGATAGTTAGAAGCTTGGCAGCACTGGCTCCCCTCCATGGCACACACTTCTCAGGCCTACCAAGCTTTGAATTTCTCAAGATTTGAGGATCCTGATAAATTTACTGTCTCAACAAGACAGGTACATGAGAGGTTTCTTAGGCATGTGTGTCTCACAACGCCCGTATCAACAAGTAGAAAGGATTTTGGCCACTAACTGAAAATATTTTTTGTAAGGGTCTTCGTTTAAGTGTATCCTTTGTGTTCACACAAGCGCGATTTAGGTTGCTAACCCTACAGAGCACCTTAGCACAATCATTCACGATGCATGATTGAGACTCGGAGGCCCTACTTTTTGTTAGGAGAGAGTAGAGTATAAACTCAAATGCCACTTATCTTCTGAGGCTTTGGTCTCGAGGAAGAATTTTTTTATAGTGAGTCAAAGAAGCTTAGCGTTAGCTTGTTCTCACTTGGGTCTTTCTCCAAGGGTGAGTACTTTTTCCCACTTTGACAAGCCCTCTAAGGTTGTAGATCTCAAAAGGCGAATGCAAATAGTATTTCTAGATTTTTGTTCATCCCAAAAGGGAAAGAGCATAATTTCCTGACATTATTGTCATTCTAAAAACATCAGACAGAAGTTCATTTTAATATGTCTTGCATGTGGGTTTCTATTTTAATAAAATAAAAATAATATGCAAACAAAAAATTTAGCGTTCTATCAATCAAGGCAACCTGCAAGACAAATCATCAATAGTTTATGTTTTATTCTTCATTTTCAATGTCTTGCAAACCATTGTTAGGCTATGAAAATAGAAAAATAGAAAACAAAGACAACAGTGAGCGTTAGAGAATTGATAAAATCTTGCTATTTATATCAATTTAAAATGTAAAAACACAAGCAATCTAAAAAGTGAAACATGCAATCTATAGAAATGGCATGCAAGCTAAAAATTAAAACATGCAACCTACAGAAATGACATGCAAGCTAAAAAGAAATACATGCAACATACATAAATTACATGCAAGCTAAAAAGAAAAACATGCAACCTATAGAAATGACATGCAAGCTAAAAAGAAAAATATGCAACCTACATAAATGATATGCAAGCTAAAAAGAAAAACATGCAACCTACAAAAATGGCACGCAAGCTAAAAATCAAAACATGCAATCTACAGAAATGACATGCAAGTTAAAAAGAAAAACATGCATCCTACAAAAATGACATTCAAGATAAAAAGAAAAATATGCATTCTATCAAAATGACATGCAAGCTAAAAAGAGAAACATGCATCCTATAGAAATGGCATGCAATATAAAAAGAAAAATATGCATCCTACATAAATGACATGCAAGAAGAAATGATTAACTGCACTAAAAAAGAATGCAAATGTGCTACAAAAGTGATAGCACGGAGATGCAACACGCTGAAATAGAACTTGAAGGCACTGAAAGAATAATAGACAGAAGATAGAAGGAATTGTGGTCATGGGTTTGAGCCCCACGGTGGGCACCAAAAATGTATGCATGGTTTTGGGTAAGCACCTACAGATGCAAACACACACACTTAAATAAATTTTTTTGTGGTTAGCTTGTTAGAAAACATGAAATCAAAATGCACAAACTATCTAAAGTAACTGAAAGTGACTCATTGCCTCCTAGTAGGTAGGAGTATGGAATTTGCTCTCAGGTCATTGCAAAGTTCAATGACTACACCAGATCCTAAACGAAGGATTTAAAGATATATTATTGATCTAAATGATTGATTAAACTAAATGCAAATGCAATTTGTTGTTTATCCAAACTAATTAAAGATTCAATTTAGAAACACCAAATGAAATGTGTAAGATTCATTTTAAAACACCAAAATCAAATGTGCTCAAAGATTTAGAAGTTTGCATGATTTGGAAACAAATTAAACTAAAACTAAGCAATTGAAAACTAAGATTGCAAAATGCTTGAATGCTAAAAATAGTATAATAATGATAGTAAAAATGTAGGGATCCTTTGTGAAGGAAATGGGGCTCTTTTTATAGAAATCTCTCTCGAATCGACGGTCGAGATCGAAAGAAAAGAGTGGCTCAGATTCGATTGAAAAAGCACAATCCATGTGCAAAGATGATGATTGGTCGAAAGAGTCAGTTGACTGAACTGACTGATCAGTTGTTTTGGAAACTTCCAAAACCAGTTTTTAGTTAACAGCTTTGTTTCCAAAATGAGAAAAGATAAGAATGATTTAACTGAATAAAACATATTTGTTTCCAATTTGATAATCAGTTAACTAAAATTGATGACATCATATGCATTTTAAAGATTTAATTGATTTTAAATGCACATTTATTTTTATTAATTAATTTAATTCCTTTTTGGATTTTATTAACAAGTTAGCAATTTTATTTAATTAATATATTAGAATATAAACTAAACAATTAACTTAAGGTTTATTTGCAAATGTATTGTATTTTAGGAATTAATTAATTAATCAAGGGTGATGATTGATTAGTGTTAGAATAACTGAGAGGGGGGTGAATCACTGGCCTTAATAATTCCAGAAATTCAACCAAAACTTATACCTCAAATATAATATCCTCTAGTTATCTTTCAGTCCACCAAGATGTATGCCTTAAATAACATTAACAAATATAAACTTCTCGATAAGATATATTGTTTATCTTTTCTAGACTTTACCAAGTAGCAACAAATAAACTTAGTGTTAACCGACCAATCCAGTATTAATAATGTGTAAAGCAAAATATCAATGCAATGAAAGAAATACACATTTGACACAGAGATTTTAATGTGGAAACCCTGTTAAGGGAAAAACCATTTGAGACCGGTAACCCAAAATTTTCACTTTTCTAAAGTGAGCTCAGTGAAGAGCCAACCCTATTAAAGGTTACAAACACACTATTAAGTGCGACCTTGCTAGAGTATTTAAAACTAACAGTTTGTCTTTTGACCTAGCATTCACTATGTTGTCAACAAGAAAACCATTTGATACTCTTGAGAATCTCAATAAATTAAGGACTGTTAAATCCCACTTGGTTAAGAGATTTTCTGAAACAATTGTGAAACTGATATAGTAAATGATCTGTTCAATAATACAACTTTAACTTGCAGATTTTTAGATCTATTGTTAGTCCAATAATACCTCTCTGATCAATATGCTCTTCAATTCCTTTTATCTCTTTCTTTCTTCTTTCTGCTCGGTGAATGCTCTATCCTCTGTTGCTTAGTATCTGCAAAATTATTTGGCTCTGTTCTTCAGCCTGTATGACTAGATCTGCATGAAGACTTCTATCTTCACCAGAATTATATTCAGCATTCCTCTCTTTCATAATGAATTACTTTTATCTTTATATAGACATGATTAGGTGCTCAATCTCCTTGTTTTTTTTGTAGATCACTTCTTGATCTGTAAAAATCGGCATTCTTTGCTTTATCCTATAAAGCTCTACTTTAGTTTTATTCCGTAGATCTCTCCTTGATAACTATGCTTTAAATCTCTTCCATGATTTAGTTTAACTGATCATTATAAATAAAGCAATCAATCAGACAATCTTTTAAATATAGCTCTTGTCAGCTAAGTAGTTTTTTCGTTCTTGAACTTCAGTTCTGATCGGTCATCAACTCTAGTTAGCTCGGTCATTGACTTCAGTTAACTGCGGTGCTTGATATACACTATGAACTACTCGGTGACACTTTCTCAGTAATGCTTGATCAGTTACTATGATGCTTAGTTTATATTGTCCATCGGTGTGCACATCTATCGATGTTTACAGTCACTCAGTGTATACAGAATTTTATGTTTTACCGATAACATAAACTTTGTCTCTTTGGTTCTTCAAGGTTATGACCAATATGTGTTTGAATAATCAACCCATATCAAGTTGACATCAATGACAATACAATACATTAACTAATTTAATGTCTTTCATTCACTTTTGCAGCTCGGTGATCATCAACTTATCATTTTCAAACATTCAATCAATTATAGTTAATCAATTAGGACCTAGGGTTCGGGTCAGATTAGCTTTAATTTGATGAATTTTCTATTTGATTTAGGACTTAGGGATAATCAAGATTAGGTTTTCTTGATGAGTAATTGATATTAGGAGTCTAGGGTTTAGATGACCATTTTTAGGTCATTACAGACAATAGTTCAAGGAAAGAAAAATTTTCGATCCTCTGAAGTATCTTTTAAGCAGAACAGCATTAACAGGCCGCTTGGCAAAATGGGTCCTCATTCTAAGTGAGTTTGACATTGAGTATGTTGAATGGAGGGCTATCAAAGGATAGGTACTTGCAGATCAACTGGCTGATTCACTGCTCTAGGATGATACACCATTGCTAATAGAATTCCCTGATGAAACAATCATGCATCTCACCGAACATTCATGGAAGATGTACTTTGATGGGTCATTTACTCAACAAGGATCTGGAGCCAGAATTCTCTTCATTACTCCACAAGGATATAAGATTCCCAAATCTTACAAATTATTGTTTCCATGCACCAATAATATCTCAGAATATGAAGCGTTGGTCAACGGCCTCAAGCTCGCAATAGAATGGAAGATCATTGAGCTACACATATATGGCGACTCTCAATTAGTTATCAATCAAATCAATGGGGAATATCAAACAAGAGATGAAAAAATGATGCCCTACAAACAACTAGTTGATGATTTGAAGAAATACGTTATCTTCGTCACCTTCCAACAGATACCAAGATCAGAGAATAAAGTTGCAGATGCTATGGCTACCTTGGCGTCCATGTTACAATTAGAGGAACATCAATTCCGCTATGACTTCTTGGTGGAAGAAATATCATATCCTACCTTCGCCAATCCAAAATACCAGGTAATTTGTGCCTTAAATACTCCTGATCAATCCCGATATGCCAGTATTATTGCCTATCTTTCAGACCAAACCATTCCCGCCAATCTATCTAGAAATAAGAAATGATCCCTGATTAGGACAGCATCACGTTATGTCCTCATAACTAAAAACCTATATCAACGTAGTCTCGATGGTACACTTCTTCGGTGTTTAGAACTAGAAGAGTCTGATCTAGCTTTAAAAGACGTCTATGAAGGTGTATGTGGATCACACTCGAACGGCTTTTCATTAGCTAAAAAGATGCTCAAAGTAGGCTATTATTGGCCTACAATGGAGAAAGATGTTATTCAATTTTCCAAAGCATGTCTTAAATGCCAAACACATGGAAACCTCATCCATGCTCCTGCCAGAGAACTGATACCTTTCATCACACATTGGCCATTCCAGCAATGGGCCTTTGACTTGGTTGGA
>MU225061.1:701784-725400 GCA_018584345.1 Thuja plicata
AATTGTTCAACAATGGTTTGGATCAAGCAGATGATTAAAGACTTTGGAATTCAGATTAATTATCCTATTGTCATTCATTGTGACAACACTAGCACTATTAATATGTCAAAGAACCCTGTGATGCATGCAAAGACAAAACACATAGAAATAAAATATCATTTTCTAAGAGAAAAAGTTGCACAGAGAGAAGTGAAGTTGAATTATGTGAGCACCAAAGATCAGTTGGCAGACATATTTACGAAACCTTTATCAAAAGATACTTTTGAGTATCTCAGGAATAAGCTGGGAGTAATTCCCTTTCCTGAGTCTGATTAGAATTTACAGCAAATGCACTAGTCCTTGGTGATTGATGAGTGGTTGACTACTCTACTTCTGGAGTAGTACCTATGCTTATTTGTATTTGGCATCATTTGCCAATGATGTCAAAGGGGGAGTATATAGTAAGGGGGAGCATATACTCTGGGGGAGTATACAGTCATAATAACACAGTAAAATGTGAGCACCAATGATCAGTTGGCAGACATATTTACGAAACCTTTATCAAAAGATACTTTTGAGTATCTCAGGAAGAAGCTGGGAGTAATTCCCTTTCCCGGGTCTGATTAGAATTTATAGCAAATGCATTAGTCCTTGGTGACTGATGAGTGGTTGACTACTCTACTTCTGGAGCAGTACTTATGCTTATTTGTATTTGACATCCTTTTCCATTGATGTCAAAGGGGGAGTATATAGTAAGAGGGAGCATATACTCTGGGGGAGTATACAGTCATAAAAATGCAGTAAAAAGAGATACAGCAGTTAAGAGGAACTTTTGATGAGGATATTGAGAAGATTGTAAAAAGAAAGAAGACACTTTTGGATTGATGGTGTTTTTCATATCATATGTTGCCATCAATGTCAAAGGGGGAGATTGTTGGAGATTTGTCCGTGTGCAAATAGTTGACTGTATGTTTGTCATTGATGACAACATATAGTATGGATATGTTGGAGCCGTGCGTGGTTGTTTTTATATTGAAGACATAGTTATTATACCATGTTCATACACGCATATCTAGAAGTTCGGTTATAGTTGAGTTATGTTGATCTGTTTACCAGCCACAGTTTCAGAAGATTGTTTTTTAAGAGCCGACAGTAATTTTATTGATTCTTCAGTTGCGCCTATCTTTGGGATATGTGTGTTCAGATTCATGTTTAGTTATGAGTCAAAGATGATTAACCAAAGGCGCTAAATGTGTTTCATCTAAAGTGTGACGTTTGAGTGATTTTGGTGGAGCCGACTATGTGAAGCGATGCGTCTATTCATTTTAAGTTGTGTGGTTCTAATTATGTTGCGTGCTTAGTTTAGCCAACAAGAAAAGTATTTAAGGGATTCCTACAACCGATGTGATCATATCTTTTGAAGAAGATACATATAGTAGTTCATTTGTGATCACCAAAAGGCAAGAAAAGAAAACAGACAGTAGAAAATAACAGAGCAGGATGCTAGTTGCTTTGGGACAGTAAAGCTATATCATTCATCAGTTGAAGATATATGTGAAGAAACAGAGAGTGCATACAATTCAGTGGAACTGATCAAGACAGCAGGTCTACTCAAACAGTTCATTATCAGATATAGTGTATATATGTTTTACAGAAGGTTGCAGCCTTCATCATTTTAGCAGTGAGCTCTTGGACAGTGTGTCCTCACCCCTAACAGGGTTATTTGTAAAAGACTCCTAACAGAGTCCGACCTTTAACTAGGTCACTCTACTTATTGCATTGTAAAGATCAACTCCTAACAGGGTTGTAAGATCTTCTAACAGGGATCAATATACTCTAGTGCATTTCTTTGTGGGTGCTAATTCCCATCGGGGTTTTTACCTATTTTGGTTTCCCCATAACCAAAATTGTGGTGTTCTATTTTGTGTTATCTTGTTGTATTTATGCTTAATGCTATTATGTACTTAATTGGAGAAAATAATTAAAACTGGTAGATAACTGATTCACCTCCCCCCCCCCTCTCAGTTATCTCTTGGGACTATTCCTAACAACTAACACTAACAATATGGCTGAAATGTGTGCACAGGTGGAAGGCCTCAAACTATGTTCCAAATTAGAAATCTCAAATCTTGATATAGAAGGTGATTTCGCCAACACCATCAATGCTCTTAGATCCCAAACAATTCCAAATTGGAAGCTCGGAGCACTTCTTGATCATGCATTATCCATAACAGAAAAAATCACCTCTATTACCTGCAATCATATATAGAGAGAAGGGAATAAGAGAGCAGATGAACCAACCAATCTAGGAACAGATGGCTCCATCATCAATCCTTTGGGGATTTAAAGCATCATGTTAAATTCCTATCTCAGGAAGGTAGATGTCAAACTCTTATTCTATAACTGCCAAGAGTTTTAAGTTGTGTTGCGTAGTCGTGGGTGTGGATTGCAGTTGGTTCCTTAACTGCGCGAGTAAGCGAGCGAAGCATGGTTGGCAGTTAAGTTCATTTGGCCCGTGAGTGTGTGACACCGTTTAGTTCATGGCTTAAATAATGTTGTCGTTCACTCGCTATGTAAGTTAGCATGTAGCTTTGTGGTTCGCGAGTGCTCGACGGTTAATTATATCGCGAATGCGTAATTAATATGAATTTAGGGATTAATGTTGCCAATCGCTCTTGACGAATGTCGGGATAGGGTCTTAATCCTATATAGTTTAAAATAAAATCAATGAATAACCATAACAGGAATTTTAAAACTGCAGAATCAATCCCTAAAACTCTAATCCTTAGTAGAATCCCTCTATCTCATCAAATAGACTTAGGACTTAAGCAAAAGACTCAACAAATTTAAATTCTCAAATTGAGCTCAAAGAACGAAAATTGGTAATTCTACCTGGATAAAAAACAGACCTCCCATAAGTTTATTAAAAATATCCTTGTAGACTAATTAAAATCCACGAGGCATGAAATAAGACAGGGATCTGGTTTAATTTTATATCGATTAATTCATGATTACTTGCAGGCTCTTTATTAAAGACACTAGTCATGTTCCTCAAACTCTTATGATAAAACCATGTCAAACCATGGTGGTATGCAGGATTTTTGGTAAATAGGTTTTTCTTTGTTACACTAGGCAATATCAAGTACGCTAACTCTCTAAAATAGTTATTTTTGTGCATGAACTGTAAAGGAAAATCCTTTTCTTACAGTCAAACAGCATAACATAAAAAGCATTATGGCACTTTTTGTATTATATAATTTAATGGATGCAGGATTTGTCAAGACAGAAGGCAGTGTTTCAAGAACAAGTAAGATCTTTTTAATTTGTTAAGAATCTTTATTTAATCAAATGGAAAACTAACAAAGATCTTAGCTTTTGGTGGAGAGTTTTTTAACAGGATCATGACCATAAATAAAAGAAGGTAAAGCCTACATCCACTTCATATATGTATTATACTTCTTCTCAAGCTCTTGGAGGAAGGAGAAAAGCCTTATCTCTCATCTGACAAACATGGTAATTTTTTGTATAAAACATAAAGATGTTACCTAGAACATATATGTAATGTCAAAAATGCATGAGGGTATGCTCTCTTATCTTTGTACTTAGGGGTATGCCCCTATAATCATTGTACTCTCATTACTTTTATTTAGTCTAAGTGGACTATGGTCCCCGGGCAATACTGGGGGTTTTCTTCACTCAGTTCTTTCCCACCAATGCCTGATATTGAACGGAGATGTAAAAAGTAATAAGAAAAATTAATAAAATAAAAAGATTATGGTCGTTTATCGAGCAAAAAAAAAGGACAC
Organism: Thuja plicata; assembly: GCA_018584345.1. Lineage (NCBI taxonomy): Eukaryota > Viridiplantae > Streptophyta > Pinopsida > Cupressales > Cupressaceae > Thuja > Thuja plicata. The sequence continues at coordinate 705,570 of MU225061.1, forward strand.
ACACATATATAGGGTATACTTAGTTTTTAATGATAAGATTTAAAATAAAATGTTAATATTAAGATGAGATCTTTTGTTTATTATTATTATTATTATTATATTCTAAATAATAAATTTTAATGATTAAAAAACTAGATTTATAATTTATAAAATTTTAAATTATATATATATATATATATATATATATATATATATATATATAATATTTTGTTTCTTATCACGTCGTTATTACCGTTTCGTATCTGATTTCTTGTTTCTGACAAGATAATTTCAGAATAATATTGAATGAATACATCGGTCTGCATATATTGGATTGTGTTGAATCGGTTCTAATTCTGGTTGTATGATTAGAACTATTGCTACGTGTGTTTAGAATAGTTTGCAAACGTTGTTTTTGTCTGTCGCCTCAAAAGTTTTCTTCAGCAACGAAGGGTTTGTTTATTATTGTTGACAATAATGTGGTTGTAACTGTCAACCAATTCCTATGCGGTCATAACCGAAAATTGTCCAAACAATTACCAAATGTTTTGGAAACTATACAACCGATGGAGAAAGAAAATTCTATTTATTTGTTGCTAAGGTTCGATAAAGAAAGAGCAGCGAGTATGTATGATACCAAGCGTTTCTGATATGAAGTGATAAAACAACAAATGTAAAGAAGAGAATTGTATTTCGTCATGTACATAACTGAGTTTACAAATCTGAGAGTGGTGGTGAATATTCTTGTAGTGTAAATGGATGAGGATTGTTGATGCAGATCATAAGCTCGATGAAGTTGTGTCGATGTGCAATAGAGACATAATAGCCAAAGTCAATTGAAAAATATTGTAAATTTTCTGAAGAGTATGTGCATAATTAGGATCGATATTGAACAGGTTTGAAAAGGTTGTTAACAGTGATATATCTTTGAATGGATTAATTATGTTTGTGTGGACATCATAGTAAATAGAGGAGAGCAAAATATGTTAGAAAGCCATTTTTTTTTAAGGTAAGAGAGCATTAGTAATGTTCACGAAGTGTAATGTTTATTGAAAAGAATTGTGATTTGCATATTCACGAAGAGTTGCTGCTCTTAAAATAAGGGTTTGGTGACTTCTTAGGGTTGGTGTTCTTAAACATTGTATTCAAGTTTCTTTGCGAGGCTGGATTAGGACAACAATCCTAGCCGCATTTTTCACCGTTGTTTTTCCCATTCTGGTTTTCCATATATTTCTTGTGCATTTGCTTCATTGTGTGGTTACATTCCTTTCAGTTTTATTTTCAAATTTTGTTAAGTTCATCAAATTTTTAATTTGTTAAGAATTTGAAATTTACATCTTCTACTGATTCACACCCCACCCCCTCGGTAGAAGAATTGTGTTCTACATTATCCCTTAGTCAAATATGTCTTTTATGGGTCATAACACATATCCTAAATTTGTCAGTAGGTGTAACTCTTCCTTATAACTCTTTTACATGTCCAACAACATTTAACTTTTCCTATGTAAACTTTTGAAGATCATAACTTTCAATCAAGTATCTTAATCCGGTGTATTTTTTAAAAATTGAAAAAATTGAAGAGATCTATGTAACAAGCAACCTCTATAGGAAGTGCCAAACAACTAAGAATATTTACATTGCCCAAAAACCAACTCTATAGCCCAAAATTTGACTTTCCTCCATATTTGAAAATCACAAATATTTAATCTTAACATTAGGAGCAAGGTTATGTAATATACTCATTAGCTAAGAAAGGAATGTTTTATGGCCAACAAAGAAAGGTATAGTATATTTTCGACTAGGGCAAATGAAAGTTCATGACACTTATCCATAACTAGAGTATAAATTATTAAATGATGCATCACAAGATTGTCAAAGATGCGTTCACCATGCATATATTTAAAATTTTAGGAGGTGATTTGAACAAGATAATATCACTTAATGATTCTCAACATGTTACCTATTATAACAATTGGTTCTAGTTCATGAAGTTCAATTACATGCAATTCGAGGGAACTTTTTGGAGCACTTTTTAAGATGACTAGACAATTATGTGAACACAAGAATTCAAAAGAAAGACGTAGAACAAATGTGAAATATAAATTATGATGTGTACAAATGTGCATTTCCTTCTATTCCCATGCAAAGGAATTAGATACTAAAATCAAAAGATACAATTTTCATTTTAACACCAACATACAATTATTTGATCCACATGGGAAAAATAGAAAAGTATGTAAGATCATAAATGAAACATGTGCAACACGGAGATATTTGGGCTAAGTGCACCAATGATCACGATGGGAGAAAAGGGAGTTGCTACAAATTAACTACTTTTCAGATTTAAAAAATTGGATAACTCAAGTCCTTAATCAATTATAGGATGATGGGATTATTTTGCAGGAAGCATAAGAGAAAAATAATATATTTCAACGGGCCAAACAAATATCATGCCCTGCCCTATATTGACATCAGCAGAGCCTTTTTAATTTTGTACCCCATTCTTCGTCAGCAGTTTTGATTTTGAAGGCAATTTTCACACACTAATAACTCACGCTGAGATTATCCGTTTCTCGAGCAATTTTTTTGTTTGGGCTAATTTTTCATGCTCTATGCAATGGTGAAGATGGTTCTTGATTTTGATGCATAGATTTTCCAGAAAATTCAATTTGTCACGGGTGGTGTTGAATAATTCCCATTTTTAGAACTTCCCTTGCTCCATTTGGGCTATAATACAAACTCTTTTTCAGGTACAATTTTTAAAAAGTGCATAATTTTTTATGCATTTCACATTGGCACTGCCAGTTTGTAGCCATTGTAAGATGAAAAAAAAATTGCTTCCAACATATTTGGACAATTGTATTGCATAGATCACAGTTTGATCTTTCACATGTTGATCATAGTTTGATCTAGCATTGAATGTGAGCTTGAGATCGTGTGGGTTTCCTTAAAGGAGCGGGATGCAAAATGAAGTATGTCAGAAACAAGTTTAGGAGAGAAATGGGTGCAAGACAAGTTCGGTTCTTGTGAAAGTCTTTTGGCAGTCCACATCGTGTTGTCTGCCATATCCACCATGTGGAAGCAGCCATCACCATAAGGGCTTCAAGGCAGGGGAGCAAATAAGGGCTTCAACATATCTGCAGCCTTTCAGGAGCAACATAATATTATATTATAAATATATAGCACAAAAAATTATTGATACAAGGTAAAGGGGCATAAAATTTAAGAAAATAATGAGTTACAACCAATGTCCATAAAAACAAATAATGGCCTCAATTAAATACGATGAGCACAGAGTTAAACCCTTAAATATTAGAATCGGCCATAGTTGAGCCTTTAACCCTGCTAGGATCAGCAAAAGTGACTGCTCTTATCAATTAAATTATATGTTATATGCACTACTTAGATTACACAGAACTGTAGAAGAAAATAAACATTAACCCTACCATCTTTTGATAGATTTATTTGACGTCATACATAAACATCAACAAAAAGGAAAGAAAATTACATTTAAACAATCAACAAGTACAAATTATGCCAAGATCGAGCCTAACTCTAAAACATATACTGACAGCTCACGTGGTTGAGCAAACAGTATTCTAAACAAGTAAATACACCCACTAAAGCCTTCGTATAGATTACAAAGCAATCTGATCTCAATATTTTTAATCATTTAAACCCACCATTTCTTGTCATTGAAAATTATCTTCAAATCAAAGACAAAGCTACGGAAAACAACAATGATCATAGAATAGATAGCTGTATTATAATATCCATTACCATTTCATGTAGCTCTTCAAGTTGCAAATGATCTTTTGAAGAATATAAGACATCAAAATGCTTAGCATATGTACACGGTTTTGATTACCTTTTAGGCAATGCGAGTTTGTTCAAGAAATGTTGTTGCATAGTTCAAATTCTTAGTTTGCTTGTTGCTCAAACCTACTCAACAAGAAATGTCCAAATCTATATTTGAGTTTATAATATTGACCAATACAAACTGGGGAAGATGTGGCTTGAAATATACATAAATTCTGTAATCAGTAAACATTCAGCAGTAGCATTGATTGCACAGACAGAAAAACAGGAATTAGGATGCTCTCATGCTTGGTGCAGTAGTGACAACCTTGACAGTCTGAGAAGCTCGGAAACAAACAAAGTGCACCACAGTAGTACCATTTGGATAAACAGCAAATACACTGCTTGCTATCCGCTTATTACACAAAGAACAGATACTTTCACCATTAATCTTCACGAACCGTTTTCTACTCTTATAGAGTTCATCTTTAACCTGTTAGGTAATTAAAATGACTGTCATTTATAATATTTGTTGGACAAATGCATTATATATTACTCCAAAGAACAGTAACGTTACAAATCTTCAACATGTAAGGGTTTCTTCCCACAATGTCAAGTGACTATTAAATTTATACGACAATCGGTGGAATCCCAGAAAATTATATCGGGGGAATCCCAGAAAATTATGGTTGCATGTTGCTCATACCTGCAAATTTTCACTATGCCGGAGGCTTTTTATGACTGACAAATTGCGGCGAGCTTCACTTGATTTTTTAAGTAGTGGCTCCAGAAATGGAAGTAACAGCTGTTGAAAGGTAAGAAGTTAACCCTGTAATCATAAAATGTACAAACTAAGAACATAAAAGAATGCGATCTGTAACATCTACCTGTAACTTAATGTCTGAAGGTAGCAAGCGGAGGGCCTCGGCACCATTGATACGGTCCCATCTTCTGCTGAGGAGATTCAATGCCTCATCCAGCATCATTCCCTCAACAATTGTTGATGCTTCAAATGATTCTTCTCCATCACTTCGTCCACTTTCTGGAGCACTGTCAGTGCTGGTACCACTAAGACTTTGTCTATTATCTTCAATTCTTTCTATTATTTCAACAACTTTTTTCGACTTGTGTCCCTTTGCTTTTTGTGCAGAACCAATTTTATAAGTTGCCGGTTCCTTTGATGAATTAAGAACAGCAATCGTTTGATCAAATTCCTTTTTTGATGCTTGAGGGTTGAGATAGACTTGCAAGAGTGTAAGATAGATGTCGAGGGCTGCTCTCTGGCCTGAGTGACGTTGTTGACTAGTTGCTAGACTACTTGTGTTCTTACCACTCATGACCGAGGTAGCAGTATTGTAGATAAGGTCACAATAACCCAATGCAAGCTCAGGTTCACGAAGCTACTCATTGAAAATACAATCATCACAGCTGAGTTATCCATAGAAACAAAGATATTTCATATCTTTTCATGAGATACAGGTATTTTACCAGATATCCCATAAATCATTTGGCATGAAGAAAAAAGCAACTGGAAAGAGAAAAGTACCTTATGTGCATACAATGTTAAGGCAAGTTGATGTCGTTCCATTTTCCCTAACAAAAAGGCACGCTCTTCATAAAGAGCATCAGGTGGAAGACGCTTCAATAAGAGCTCAGCATTATAACCAGAAGTTTTCTCCAGAGCAGCTAAGAGTTTCTGCCTAGCAATGGAATTTTGTCTTTCATCCCATTTTTCCTGACCTTTCAGTTCTGCATATTCATCAAGAACTTTTGCAAGATAAATTTGCACCTGAAAATCACCAAACACCCTACTTAATCTTAGAATGGAAATCAATCAATTTTTCAATTTAAAAGCCATGATCATGATGAAAGAAACAGTAACTTCAGTGGGTGCCAACATCAGTACTCTTGCTATGGAAAACATATTATAAATTAAAAATTTAAACTTTATAATTTTATAATTATTAAAAATAACAAATATAAGAAAGGGTAAATTACTTACCAACTCATTCTGAAGGCTAGAAGAAAGCGCAGTTCCATGCAGGGCAAGCATATGCTCTAAATATGTAACTTGCATGTGTGGTGCATGTTGCTTGAGGTATGAACTCACTAAGTTTGGAGGGAGAGGCGGGTCCATAGATGAGAATAATTCAATTGTCTGTTGGGGGCAAGCTTCAAGAATCCACGTTGAACAGTCTAGCACAAGAGCAGGATCAAGACCCCCAAGTGGCTACAACACAAAAAAATCAACAAAAATGCTCAACTAGCATTATAGGCACCATTTAAAACAATAATAAAAGACAATAAGAAATGTACTATAACACCTAATTATATAAGATTACTGTTCAGCTCTCCCTAGCAATTAAACAGAAGATATTTGGGCACCTTCAGAAGAATGAAGTATGCACAAGAACTTTTTTTCTTAAAGTACTAACTAGTAATTATTATAAAAACATGTAGTGATTATTATAAAAACATATAGTTGAATTGTACCTTCAAGTATTCTATAATTGATTCAGGCCCAAGCTTTTGTGTGTCTGCAGGAGGTACAGGAAGAGAATCTGAACCTGCAACTAGATGATTGAGAAGCTTAAGAGCTTCCCTGTGCCTTTCATTATACTTATACAGTTCTATCAATTCCAAGTAATGGCCTCTTTGCAGCATGAACTCTTCACAAATCTTTACATCACAATAATTTGGACCTCCAAGAAGTTCTAGTGCTCCAGAAGACTGTCCTGTGAGCAGTAAGCACTGAACAAGAGCAGTATCCAATATCGTTGCCTTTTCTCTAGCGTTTCTGCCTCCTTTGGTATTACTAACATGCTGAAATATTAAAATCCAGATAACAATTTCTTTCAGCTCATCAAACTAATGTGTACAACCCATTGTTAGTTTAAGAGTGTTCAATGACAAAATGAAAAAATCAATTGAGAATTACTGAAATAACACAAAGAATAATGCTCGTAATTAGTGATGCATGGTGCTCAACAGGTAATACATTCAAGCTTTTATAAAACCATGATCAATGGGATCTTTGATATATAGTACTATGGACCTCAGACAGCAAATAATGATGTCCTTGTCAACAAAAAAGTTAGAGACCTTCAATGTCCCAAACATGTGAGTGATGTTAGCCACTTGAATATAACATATGAACTAATACTGCAGAGATAACTAAGCTGATCTCAAAACTCCATGCAGCTATCCATGTTTGTATTCAAATGAAGAACTTTGTACAAAATCAATACATATAAAAGGCCATAAAAGAATGCAAAGCTTACAACACCTAAAATCAGCAATGTTTCTGGCTAAGAACACACCTTGATTGAAATGCTTGACCTCCAGGAATTCACAGATGAACTTGCATCTTTGACTACCGCTGCAACAACCTCATCTGTGTCTTCTGCTGCTGCTTTTCCAATAATATTTTTTCTCCTTTTTGACAGAAATTTGATAAGAGCACTAAGAGAATTATGATTTATCTTTGCACTTGAAGATTTACATTTTTCTTCATCCTGTGATAGGGATCCACTTTCAGCCTCATCCGATGCATTAGAAAATGTCTTAGTAAGGTGTTGTCCGTACGTATCAGAAGAAGATTCAAACGTGTGCTTGGATGAAGTATCATTAGAATTCTTTGGAAGTTTTAATGAAGGATATAAACACAATATTTCACTAATATCCAGTGAAGATGCCAAAAATTGTTCCATCGCCTCCTCATAGTTCCCATTATCAAAAAGATATTGGCCGTATCTGTTTCAAAATTCTTATCAGGCAATAGATTTATAAATACAAGTATTACATTTTAATATTTTATAAATAACCTGAAAACAAGTTTCCAAGACTAAGCAGCGTGGACATAGGGGATTAATTTTCTACGATGTTGTTCTGAATCTCTATAAATTGAGTTGTTAGCCGTGGACAAGTACATAAGAAGACACTTTGCACAATAACTACACTTTCTAGAATTGATATTGTAAAGTTATTTTTAAGATGTTTTCTGAGGGTGTATACAAATGACTTGGCTATTAAGTGTCACACAATATATTCTCCAATGGAAATGAACACAAGGAAGAAATATATATATGCCAATCTTCTATACGCATAAAAGATAAGCTCATGTAAAACCAATTGTTGGGAATCCTAAAAGCCTCCTATAAAGGTTTGCAAAATGTCAAAAACACTAGTGAATTGACACAAGGCATACAAAAAAATAGACAAGTAATATTTTGAAAGTCATTTGCAGATGCTTCAACAATAAAAACTCATTGCCCAATCTAATAGTTTATTAACTCTAGGATCAAACTAAACTATTAGCGATGTCCTCAGGAAAGGAATCTAAAAAATGTTTTAACATTAAGCAAGCCTGTAAATCAATATTACGTCTTTGTAAATAGATTCTTCAAAAGAGAAAGAGTCACTTATGCTTGGTTATAGTTGGTTAAAAAGATTCAATGTCTGATTGTAGCTTTTCAAACAGCATTAAGAGCTCTGGCAATCTATTTCCGACTTATTTATGTCCTAAGGAACTAAAGGTATTCCTCTTTTACTACCTAGCTCATGCAAAAGATGGTAGTACAAAGGCTCTTCCAATTAGACTTACAACAGATGTATCAACACTCCCTCACTTTATCATCTTCCCAAGTGGATCCATCCAGCCCCCCATTTCAGGATGTCCTGGGCAAACTAACACACTTGAGAAGCCATGTCATCCTTCGATGTTCTTAATTTCTGCTCCTGATTTTGGATCAACTCGGAAAAATGGTTCGGATGATCATCTAAAGTTGGGACACTTAACTGTCGCATGTGTTAAATGATCCATCTTCAGCAGCATTTTTTTAGGCACTGCATTGTTATTTGGAAGAGGGGTGAATGTTTTGAGGGAAGTGGACTCTGCATCTAAAAAGAAGATTTTCATAATTAAAGGGTCATTCCCATTCTATCCTTCCCACCTCAACAAGAATTACATCAATTAAGAGCTTCTTGAGATTTAAGATTTACGAGTGATTTGTTCAAAACTCAGAGAATGCTTGCAGGTCAGTGGGTAAAACTTACCAGAAGTTGCAAAATGTTACTAAGTTGTTAAAACACACTAAAAAATGTGATTTTCAAGTATTCTCTCTGCATTTCTTGTGATCTGTTTTCAAATTCTACACCTCAAGATGTCATGCAGAGATGACTGATCCCAAGTGGGATCACCACATTAGCTTGATCTTTTTTCTGAACGAGGCACAGATGAGAAACAGTCCCATATACGAGGGGGTCTCCTCTCCTCACTTTGGCTTTGCAAGGCTGTGGGAGGCATCCCTAACGATCTGAAATTGATTAAGTGGTTTAGATTAGTAAGGTTCTAAAGTCAGTTACATGTTTGAGTTTCATTTGTAGATTATTGTATCAGTGTTATAGAGCAGCTGCAGGTTGTCACTACAGCTTGTCATTATTAGGATTGGAGCAATTTCCATTGCTTGCTACAAGCTACAAGTTGCTAAAGGGAGTTGTTCTTAGATTGATTGTCATTGTTTACTACGGGTAAGCTACAAGTTGCTAGAGGGAGCCATTATTTGTGCAAAAACCATTGTTCACTACAGGTAAGCTGAAGGTCATTATTGGAAAATATTTCTATTGCTTTCAGCAAGCTAGCAAATGGCAGATGAAAATACAGAAAATTCATAATTGAAGAAAAGTTCTACAAGAACTTGGCAGTGGTCCAGATTATTGCCATGACAATTATGGAGGTAAACAATCTTTTCATCACTAGCTCTAGGGAAGTTTCAATATTAGTATTGTGTTGGAAACCATTTGGGGAAGAATAGTAATATAAGGATGTTTTGTTCCTAGGCGGCTATTGACTTGAAAAGAGGCCATGTTTGTTGATTTTTACCCATATGGTAAGAATAGGGTGGCAAACACCATATGATGGAGGTGGTGATTCATTTGCAGCTACTATCATTGGTTTCCGTGGGGTCGCAGTTGCATATGCATGCATGGCAGGTGGCAGGTGATCAACTGTTGCTATCCTCTACTGAAGACCATGAGGGCCAGTACGTGAAGTGATTAGAATTCCTTAGAGTTGGTTGCATGGTAGAGCTGTTGAAAAACTATCACCATTCTAGGGCAATAAATTCATCTCTCATTCTTGTGAATGTAAAGGTGTATAAAAGGGATCAAATACTCCGTTTGAGGTTCAGTTGGCATATAAAAAACATTCTTTTTATTGTGTTGAATGGCAGACAGTAAGTTGCAGAATTCTGGAGATTACAATAAGTTTTGTGGAGATAGGATTGTATTTGTTCTGGAGATTTTATAAGTTATGGGTCTTCTCTAGGGAAAACCACGGTGTCATATGACTGCTTCTTGTATTGTGTTCTATTATTATTTGTTTCTCATCTGTCATTTATAGTTAAGTCATTAAGGTTGATGATCCAATGATTTATGAATTGCATAAGGTTCAAGATGTGCAACCAACAGACAGTTCTACAAGTAACCAGGACACTAAGAATGTGAGCATATTCTGATTGGTTGTCAGTAGCAATTGCATATGTTCACTTGTGAGTAGACAAGAAAAAATAAACAGTGCAGAATAATGGAAGATATCACATTATATTTCTCATAAGTCCTTATGATTTATATTAAAATCTACAGATATAGTTGATTTGAAGTCCTTGGAAACAATTCAGATTTGCTTCAGAAAATAAATTAAAATGGACTCAAATTGATTCAGAATTTCTCATTATAGAATCCCTTATGTCAGAAATGAAAATTCATCTAAATAAGATTTGTGGTAACTCATACAATACAGAACCAAACCGGACTTCATTGGAGCAAATAATTGAAAAATAATCAAATTATGAAGAGAAATGTTATTAATTTGCTTAATATTTACTTGAGATCCATCAGTAAACATGATATATCAATGAATAGACAAGAAGTTTTCTAGCATCCAAATCTTAGTTACTCTCAAATTAACAAAGATATCATATCAAAGTATAACAACTTCCACAGTAAAATTTGTCTGTATGCTATAGTCGGTATTATGTGAAGAAATATTACATTGAGTTTGAATGCCTTTCCCACAGTTCCAATCCCAAAACAGACAACTAATCACAGTCTAATACAATGATCAAATAAATGGCCTCGATGTCATGTCCCCAACATGAAGCATAAGCTACATGCCCGACTACCTTAGTCATTCACATACAACACAGCAACAGAGATTAAATTCTCAAGGCCAATTAATGATAAGGGAAGACATGCGATATAATTAAGACAATGCAGCACCAGAAATTCCAAATATTCACCAAATAAACTAGTGATTAATATCCCTAAAACAAGGCGATTAAGGGAATGGCCAACTTGCTTAATAAACCATGATTATTATGAAAGAAAGAGATAATCTGAAAAGACACATCCCTGTTGAGAGGGCAATTACTGTCCAAGGGACGCCTCCCCTCAAGAAGCTGCCAAGGTATATCTGGAGGAAACTCCCAAGCAATGAAGGGCATCAAAGGAATCAAAAAATACAGAACACCAGGAAATAAATTAAAAAACACATCTTCAGATATCAGTCTCAATCATTAGGAATCAATCCAATATATCTTCAGATCTTAGGATCATTAGCAAAAAGAAGTGCTATCACAAGCACTCTAAAACATCTTGAGATTCAGATATAAACCTTGTTCTCAGCGGCCTGAATTTCCATATTATAATTGTGGTATGACATAAACTATAATATTGTCTTAGCAAGATCATTATTACAGAATATAATATTACTGTTACAATTACATATTCTTAATCTGCATGTATATTTAATATAGGATTGATGTAATGATATCTTTAGAACTCCAATCAACGAATCATTCCAGTGTGGAGAGGAGATATGGTACATACAAGGAGGGCAAGTAGCCGAAGATCCATTTAGATTAAGCAGGAGGTCGAATGACAGGTGTGGTTCCGTGCCCTTGAACTCCAAACAGTTAAGCAGGAGGCAATATGGTGTTTGTACTTTCGTGCCCCTGAACTTGTTTGATGGGCTCAAAGGCGCCTTGTATAATCTCCCACGAGTGCTCCATGATGGCAATGAATGGTTTGGATGGAACTTCAAAGGCATCTATTTAATATCTTGAAAATTGTAACTATATATACATAATTGAATTTTATGTTTATTTATTTTTATTAGAATAATATATTTATAATATCTTTATTCTTCCTTATTTAATGGTCAATATTGTAGATTCTGTAAATATTAGATAGATTATGATTCTACAATTGTTTCATAATAGAAACCTTGTCTCTTTGTAATCTATAAATAATCGCTTGATCATTCATTGAACACATGCAATATTTTACCAATTACTTTCGTAATATGGTATTAGACCTAAAATTTGAATTTGTTTTTCTTAAGAAATTATGGATGAAATGTTTTAAAGATTTTTGGAAAAACATTGTCGTTTCTCTTTTTCTGGGCAAAATTTATTTTTCTAGCTTCTGTTCATGGCGTTTTTCTCTTAAAAAAACCTGACTAGGGTTTTTTCGTCATTTTTCTTCTCTGCTCAGTGTCGTGGATTCCACTATCGTTTCTGGAGCATTTTTTGCAGCAACGGGATTCTTTTATTCCATCAACGGTGTGTATTTTCCATCCTTTTCTCTACAAACAACAAGGGCTTTCTCTTCAAACAACGCCATTCTTGGTGCCTTCTCTCTGTGGCCCGTGCTCCATTTTTCTAGCTTGAACAATCAGTTTTTATGATCATTTTCTTTGCTTATACGCTCGCGACGCATTTCCTTGCACAAAACCGCTTGCACAACAATATTTCTAGTCGTTCTTGGTTGCAAACCAGATCCAAGTGTCATTTATTTGCTTCTTTTGACTCTCACGACCATTTCTTGGTCATTTTTCTTGCAAACTCAAACACAAACATAGAGATTTTTCAAGTTTTGCTTACCCACGACTAGGGTTTTTCAATCACCTGCGATTCTCCATTTTCTGCCATTTTTGGAGTGGTTGCAGACAACCGACTAGGGTTTCTACTAAATCCTTTGGATTTTTTAGTCAGATTCATATTTTGATAACACATTCTTTGAGGGTTCTTCGTTTTCGCAAAGATTTATGGGCCTGTCAAATTTTTCTAGGTTTGCACCTCGAAAAACGTGCCAATCGTACTTCATCTTTTTTGAAGTTTGTACCTAAATCTGACTCTGTTCGTGCATCGGGTTTTGTACCCTATTTTTTGCCTCTTCAAACATTCTCATTTTCCATGCCTTGGAAAACATGCAAATGGCATCTTTGACCAACATGATGTTGGAAAACAATCAACAATTCAACGGCAAAAATTACAACACATGGAAGCAGAGGATGATGACTATCTTCGAGTATCGTCGCCTTGATGAACTTGTTTTGGGCAAACAGTCTCATACTACTAGAGTTGGACAAGGTCAGGATAAGTTTGACAGGCCCAACCGAGAAGCGGTCATGCTTCTCAAGCTAAGTTACTGATGATCAATTGCCACAATTGTCATCCGGCAAAACAGCTGCAAAGATCTAGACTCTGTTGAAGGATCTCCATGAGACATTAGATAAGAGCCATGTGTTCTTCCTGAAGAACTAGTTATTTTCTATCATGATGGATGAGTGTATGTCCTTACAGTAGCATTAAGGACATCATAGATCAGCTTGAGGCCATTGGTCCAAAAATGGAGGAAGAGGATATGGTAGTCATAAATTTAAAAAGTCTACCTAAATCCTATGAGGACTTCATAGAAACACTCAACATTACTGCAACTAATGTTGACTTTAAGTTTTTTGACTTATGCACCAAACTTCTGCAGCAGGATCGTTGGAAACAATAGTTTGGTAACAGTGCAACTTTCTCCTCCTCAGAACAAGCCTTCACAACCAAATCCTTTCACAGGGATAAAGGAAAAGCTCAATCCTCTCAGCTGAAAGGCTCAAGTTCGCCTCAGGATAGCTCGAAGAAGAAGAAAGTTCGGTGTAACTACTACTGCAAATTTGGTCACTATAAAAAAGACTGTCGGAGTCAGATTGCTTCTGAACAGCAAAAGCAAGGAGGGTCTCAGCCTAAGGTCAATGTCGCAAAGCACTCAGAGAAAAAAGAATCTGCATTTTATGCTTTCATGGCAAAGCTACCTGCAGATCATGTGAAATCCTCTACTTGGAACATTTTGCTAGGTACAAAGACTCAGGTGCTTCTCAACATTTCACTCATCAGCGAGATTGGCTCACAGACTTCTCACCTTTCACCGATTCAGTTACTTTTGGTGGAGAAGAGTATAAAGTTGTCGGCAAGGGAAACATTCAGATACAGTTTGGTGGGAGGAATCTCATATTCCTCAATGTATACTACATTCCTAGTATGGAACTGAATCTTCTCTTCGTGAGCCAGATTATGTGGCATTCTTCTTAGCTTGATGTGGTTTTCACTTCACACAAGTGCTCGATTGTTGATCATGCAACTCACACTATTGTGGTTGTTGGCATCAAGGATAATGGTTTGTACAGACTTGTGAATCCAAGTGATTCTCTTGAGCATGCCTTTGCAGCTAAATCATCTTCCATCAACAGTCTTTGGCATCAACAGTCTTTGAACATTCACTATCTTGCTCAACTTGTTTGGGAGGATCTTGCTCTTGGCTTACCTGAGATTCAAACTCAAAATCACCGAGTTTGTGGAGCTTGTCAGGATGAGAAGCAGCACAGGATGTCATTCAAGGATGGTGACTCATGGTGAGCCTCAAAAGTATTGCAGTTGGTTCATGTTGATGTATTTGGTCCAATGAATACTTCTTGTTACTAGTGCCAGGTATTTCTTGCTTTTTGTTGATGATTTCAGTCATTAAATGTGGGTGTACTTTCTTAGACAAAAATCATGTGTTTACTATATTTCAGAAATTTAAGGCTTTAGTAGAAAAAGAGTCAAGTTGTCCTATAGTCACTCTTAGGTCAAATAATGAGGGGGGGGGATTGTTCTAATGCTTTCTCCAGTTTTTGTGATACACATGGCATCAAACGCAAGTTAATCACAACAGAACGGCATTGTTGAACGTCGAAACCGCATTATAACTGAAATGGCAAGGTCTATTATGGAACACAGGAGCGTTCCTAAGAATTTTTGGGCAAAAACAGTTTTCACTGCAGTCTATCTTCTTAATCGGTCTCCCACACAGGTTGTTAAGGGGAAGACTCCTAAGGAAGCCTAGACTAGTCGCAAGCCTAGGATTAGTCAACTGAAAGTCTCTGGCTCTTTAGCATATGTATGGATTCCACATGCCCAGCGCTCCAACTTGGATTACAAGAGCCAAAAACTTATGTTCACAAGAACAATGACAGCCACAAGGCTTATCGGCTGATTGATGTAGACACAGATTGTCTCATCTTCAATTGTGATGATGTCGTTAATGAAGAACGAGGACCTTTTCAGCTTTTCTTGTCTTTGTAGCATTCTGAGGATCAACCTTTGAAGGCTGTTGATTTGGGTGTCGGTCTTCCATTTGGTTCACCTGATGGGAGGGATGATGCATATTTTGAATTTGATGATGCACTACCTGAATTTCCTCCACATGATGCTCCTCTTGTTGTACCTATTCCTATTATTCCTCCTACATCTGATGTTGGTTCTTCTACTCTTCCATCTAAATGGTGGGCTAAGACTATCAGTGATCTTCGTTCTGATGAGCCCATCGAGAGTAGATCTTCCAAAAACAAGAGCAAGCAAAATGATACAATCAAATTTTCTCTCATGGCCAGCATTCATAGTATTTTTGAGCCCCAAACATACTCTGAGGCTAAAGGGATTCCTGACTAGGAAACGGCTATGGAAGCTGAACACCAGAGTCTTCTAAAGAATAATACTTGGGTCCTTTTTGATCTTCCTCCAAGGAAGAAACCCATTAGCTGCAAATGGGTCTATAAAGTTAAGTACAAAGGTGACAGAACCCTTGACAAGTACAAAGCTCGTATCGTTGCTAGGGGGTTCTCACAGAAAGCAGGCATTGATTATCAGGAGACTTTTGCTGCTACAACCAAAATGAGTACCATAAGGCTCATCCTTGCCTTAGCAACACAGTTTGGTTGGAAAGTCCATCAAATGGATGTTAAGAGTGCCTTCCTCAACGGTGAGTTGCAGGAAGAAGTCTACATGTCGCAGCCTCCTGGTTTCAAGGTTGTTGGAAAAGAACATCAGGTGTGTAGACTAGTGAAAGCACTCTATGACCTGAAATGGGCTCCTCGGGCTTGGTACATAAAAAATTGACAAGTACCTTTTAGATAATGGTTTTCAGAGGAGTCCATATGATTCTAATTTGTATGTCAAAAACACTAGTGATGATATTCTTCTTGTTTTCTATGTTGATAACCTCATTATCACTGGTAGTTTGGCACTTTTGATCAATCAAATCAAACAGAGTTTGTGTCAGTCTTTTGACATGACAGACTTGGGCCTTCTGCATTATTGTTTAGGTGTTGAAGTTTGGCAAACTGAAGGTAGTATCTTCTTATCTCGGTCTAAGTATGTCTGCAGTCTATTGGACAAGTTTTGGATGCAAGATTGCAAACCTACATCGACACCTATGGAGAAAGGGTTGAA
This sequence comes from Thuja plicata, assembly GCA_018584345.1. Classification (NCBI taxonomy): domain Eukaryota; kingdom Viridiplantae; phylum Streptophyta; class Pinopsida; order Cupressales; family Cupressaceae; genus Thuja; species Thuja plicata. Next base: position 721,946 of record MU225061.1, read on the forward strand.
GTTGACAGTCGAATCAGATTCACCTATAGTAAACGAATCAGCATTCAAGCAATTGGTGGGTAGTCTCATCTACCTTACTGCTACCAGGTCTGATCTCAGTTTTGCAATGAGCTACATTTCACACTTCATGACAGCCCCCAAGGTTGATCACTAGGTAGCAGCGAAGCATGTGCTACATTACATGAAAGGCACTTCCGATTTTGGTCTTCTGTACAACATAAGTCGTGATCCTAAACTTATTGGTTTTACAAACTCAGATTGGGGAGGTTCCATTGATGATAGAAAATCAACATCTAGGTACGTTTTCAATTTGGGATCTGGTGCAGTCACATGGACTAGCGAGAAGCAGCAGACGGTGGCTCTTTCCTCGACAGAAGTTGAGTATCAAGGAACAATTAAAGCAGCTTGTGAGGCATTTTGGCTTCGAAGGATGCTTTTCAGACATGCAGATGTCTCAAGCAAGTCCTACTCCCCTTTACTGTGACAATCAAGGGATGCTCAAACTGGCTAAGAATCTGGTCTTCCACGAGAGAACCAAGCATGTTGATCTTCATTGTCAATTCATCTGGCACCTGGTTGAAGACGGATCAATTCAATTGTTGTATGGTCCGCAGTTTCTCACCAAGTCTCTGAGCCCGGACAAGTTTGTAAATTCAGGGGTAACTTGGTGTAGTTGATAGATTAACCATTAAGGGAGAATATTAGAATAATATCTTTAAAATATCGTTATTATTCCTTATTTAAAGGTCAATATTGTAGATTCTGTAAATATTAGATAGTTTCGAATTCTACGATTATTTCATATTAGAAACATCATCTCTTTGTAATCTATAAATGCTCGCTTGATCATTCATTCAACACATTCAATATTTTACCAATTACTTTCGTAATAATTTTGTGATACTAACCTGGTTACAGGCTCAAGATTAAGATGCTAGTTCAAGCATACACATTTCCAAGCATCATCCAAACCCCAATTAGGGAAATTTAGGGAAAATTGAGGAAGGTTCCCATAGGGGACGTAACACTTGAATCAATGACTATTGATTCCCTACAACATTCATCAGTTTGCAATGGTTTGAATTGGAAAAAGTCTCTCAACTAGATTATATAAATTTTGATAAAATGGCTCTCTATAGAACTCGACATGCCTTTGGCATTAAGTAAAGATGTGCATGATGTTGTGAGCATGGTATATTACCTAACTGGTTTCACTTTAGGACCTATTCATCCCAAGTTACTTAAGATTACTTAGGTCATTTACTTTTTGCAAAGTTCCCTGTTCAAATCCAGATCCGGATGCAGGTACGACAACTCAGAACGTGGATACATGAAAAAAATTGGGGGTTTTGGATGTGTTTGGGTACATGTGTGTGTGTGTGGTTGTGTATTATAAATTCATATATATACAAAAACATTAAAGAAATATACAAAATCAAATCATTTGACAGTGTGAAACTTCATTGATCAATGTCAAATGCCAAGATACATATTAAATGCCAATTGATAAGTTCACAAATATTCAAATAAGCCATATCACATATGTCTATGTTCATGATTCCAATGAAAATCAGAAAATCGTTACAATCACAAAATGTAGTTCATGATTCATCAATTATCAAAAGGATTATCAAAAAAATCATCTATTGGATGTTCATCTTCAGCTGCTGCAAGTTTAGGATCATTTGAACCCAAAGCGGTTCCACTCCACTAGATGCACTGTGTAGGGATGTCGTCATCGTCATCGTCATCGTCATCGTCATCATAAGCCGTAGTGAGTCTAGTAAGATCCCCAATGGTTGCATCCGAGTTGGCACATTCAAGGGCTACATCCCAAAGCTTTGTTGCCCCATCCTTGTAGTGTTCCTCCTTATGTGACAGAAGACGCAAGTTGGAATGAATATAAACCAAGTCTTCAGCTTTTTTTGAGCCTAACCAGTTATGCTTCACTAATTGGATAAAGGAGTATGTACTCCAATTCCGTTCAGCGGCAGCATAACTTGCAACTTAGATAGTTTTCACAAAATTAAAAATAAAATGCAAAGTAAATTAAAGAATGTTAAGTACTAAATGGTAGAATACAAGTGGTAAAAAAAACTTGTGAGAGGATCTTGATTGCAAGAGCTTAGAGGTACCCAAATTTTTTACCATGGACATACCACCATGCAATTGCTTCCATGTCATATTGGTCATTATAGAAGTTGGAGTATGACTTCTTCCTGAGGCAAACATGTCAAATTCTTTCCTAACTTCTTTCTCCACTTCTTCATCTTGGAAGAGTCTAGTAAATGCCCGCTTGTACCCATTAGCAACTTCTTCATCTCTATATAGTGCTAATCTCCCTGGCATAGAAAGTACTTTCTTGCTATATACCTCAGAGATAGGGCATATGCAAGGAGGTGCAATGGAGTGGTCATCTTTTCCATGATGAATGATCGATTCCACCTTATTGCATAAGGTTTCACATTCTCCGGGGTCATTCTCATGTTTTTGTATTGCCAATTTTACTTCTCTACCATTGTGTCAATGCCATCATAGACATCCCCCAAACAAGGTGCATCTATATCAGTAAATCGGAGCATAGTCATTGATAGGCTTGGTGAATTCCAATACATATTCCACACGAGCCCACCAATTGTCATCCAAGACCAATGACTTGACCTTTTGGGCCCTCTCTGAATGTGAAGCTTTCCATACACCCCATTGGTTGCAAATAGCCATTTGACACAATGCCTCTCGCACTCTCACTATAGAGAACTGCACTGTGCCTGTAGTCGGTGAACACTGCGCCCAACTCAACTCCACAATAAGCTCCTCAATTTGTGACTAAGACTCATGAAAGGCCAACTGTGCTCTCTCCAATGAATCCTTAGTCACTCCCAACTCATGGGTGAGCTCATCCACCTCATCTTCCTTTCCCTTCAACGCATCATAGCAAGTGCAACCCCACTAGAGAAGGTAGTCTCTGTCAGCCAATAGCTGCAAATAATTTTGTTTCATTATCCTGATTGTTTCTCGAAGTGTATGAAACTCTACAAGGGAAAGGCCACCATCATAATGCTCATCTGTCACAGGAGTACCCCAACCATAGGTGGCCAACATCTGACGAGAAGCATCAAAATGCTCAATGGTTGTGGCAATCTAACTGTCATTCACCTTTAGTTGCCCGATCAAATGATGTCTCTAAACTCCCTAACTCCAATGTAAGCTCTATGAATCATGATCCGCACTGTGATATGAAGTTGTAGTAGCATCGCTCACCTCATGAAAAATAGCATCGTGTGTGCTACATCTCCGCACACATCAACAATCGAGGTACTGCTGCTAGGTACTGTTGTGAAGTCTTCACAACTCGCCCCAATTTGGGGACCCCCTCTGAAATTTTTGCAAGTGTTTAAGGTATGGCCCGTGGATAACAGCAAGGTAAGGTTGATAGATGCATAAAATCTGAACTT
>MU225061.1:731379-748711 GCA_018584345.1 Thuja plicata
CAAGGTCCAGCTGAAATGATCTCAAGATCCTTCCAATTATAGTAAAGGTTTGCTGACAACTGTTGACTAAGCAATTAAATAAGAAGCCATTAATGCTAATTTCATTGTATTCAGGGATTCCTACCTTTGGGAAGAGATTACCCATAGGTTAGATATTAGAGTATAAGACTATTGAGAACTTATAGATGGTGCCTAAATATGTGGACTGATCCATATTGGATCATACAATTTGTAAATAGTGTATGGTAATTATTTTCAAAAAGTATAGACCTCTGAACGCATAAGAAAACCTTAGTGTCTCAGCAGTTCCATCCAACACAATCTTACAAGAATTTTAAATGTAAAGATGCCTTTATATCTTATCATGTCCCTTTTCTAGAGTGGACATCAGAGACAGAGGAGTTGGCCTATCATTAGAGTCTCGTAGGCTAACACAGATGGATAGGGACTCATTCAGTGCATACAGTGACCAGATTTTGGCTTTACAGGCAGTTTGGAGCAGTTCCTAGATTTTAGGGGATATCCCAACTTTTTAGGAGGATGTGGCAGTTTACAGATGTGAGGTCCCACTGGACCATTCCATGGTTTCAATTTCAGGATGACAGGTTGTGTTCCCTAGTTTCTAGGAGCATCCCTAAATTTTAGGAATGGGACTGCCAGTTTACCCATCTCATTACAGACAGATGACATGGTCAAACTCATGTTTATTTGGTTGATTTGGGCTATCAGAGGCAAAAGAGAAATATTTTAATATTTCCTAAGTCAATGATTAAATAATTTATAATAAGGTTATTTTTATAACCATTATGGGGTAATAATGGAATAATTGCTTCATTTGGACAAGGATGCCTTCGTGTGAGAGCTTGTTTGAAAGGTCTCGAATTATTATAAACTCTTTTGACTATCTGGAGACCTTTTGGTGCCTTGAGTTATAACATTTTAATAAAGTAATATTTTTCCTATAGCATGGACACCTTTATTTGGGAAAATATTATTTTATTATAAAGTGCTAAGTGTATTTCTCCTTTAAGGTTCGATTTGCCCTTGAGAGGAGTTATAAAGAGATAGAAGCTTAATTGATGATTACCTATTGAACAATTTCGAAACTTCTAAATTGAAGAATTGCTCTGGAGGGCAATTGGTGGCTTGGCACGAAACCCTCAACTCGTGATTGTTGAGACGCAAACCTCAGCAATCATTGGTAATCGGATTGGTATTTTATTGCATTTGTATGATCAGAGGAAGTGATCGATCTGGTATTGGCATTGCATATTGGAGAGAATCAGTTTCAGCTTGGCGGCCAGCTATTGACTTTGGGCGTTTTACACCGGCAGCTCACGTGGGGTTTAGACGAAGGCCTTTTCAGCATTGTTGGGCGGCATAGCACTCAGTGAGGCATTGGCAGATTTATCACAGCAGTTCATTCAGATTTGGGGCACACACCAAGCATTCTCACATAGCTAGTGTTTTTTTTGTCATGGACAAAATTGTATGCTTGTTCTGAGCTTTTCTTGAAATCATTATATCAGATTGCTGAATAAACTGGGTATCTGCTGTTTCAGAATTCAGAAATATAATAATGCAAATTGTGTTTACATTTTTAAATGCTATTTAGTTTCCATTTGCTATGTAATTGCTTTATTTTCAAAAAACTCCAAAAACTAAAAGAAAACAAAAGGAAAAGATAAGAAATCAGAATTCAGCCAAGACCCTTCCAAGATACCAAACATTAGACAAAGATTCAAATTCTGTAATATACAATAAATTCCAAGATCACCGGGATCGGAGATCTTTCAGTTGTATCAAAGCCTACATCCTGCCAGCCTGTAGGGTTTGTGGGATTCTGTCACAGATGACCGCAGAAAAAGTTATAATAATTCACTCTAGCAACTGGGTAGTTGATAAAAAGTTTTGATAAATCATTCCAGCATTTGGGTATTTGATAAAAGGTTTGATAATTCATATCAGCAACTAGGTAGTTGTTAGCCTACACATTTATGCTTTCAGTTGACAGCTGGTAAGACAACAATGGCCAAACAGAAAGACCGACATATTAAAAGAAATCAACAAATGAATGGCTTGGTTAGAGAAATGAAGAATTTTGTCCAGGTGTTCAATGAATATCAATCAGTCATGTCAACGCTGATTGAGAAATGGGCAATGAAAGAAAACGAGATGACAAAAACAGGGCAAACCCAAGTGGGACAAGAAATCTCCTGTGATGGTGCACATGAAAAAGTTATAAACAGGACTGAAACACATGTAGCCAGCATTGATTTGGGTGTAACAAGTAATACAAAGGGTCAGGTTGATTTTGATAAGTTTGCACGGGAGAGTAATCCAGATACAGGTATTTCAGAGGCATTGTGCGATAACAGTTCATGTCATGATGAGTATGATTTCTTAGACCAAACCAGAGAAATTAGAGCAGTGTGTACTCATAGTGGCACTAAATTCCAGGATCGTGATTCGGCTGTATGTGCGGACACATGGGGAGCTGATGAGAGTGAGCATAGTGTGGTACCAGCAGTTTCATCATTGAGAGAGGAGGTGGTCTCAGAGGTACAGAGTTGCAGTACTATAGATGAGGATGCATGCATTAGTGAATGCATACTAGATACCCCTTACAAAGATGTACCGAACTCAGACACAGTATCCTACCATAGTGCAGATCCAGAGGTAGTACACATGCCTACGAATTATCATTTTCAGACCCCCAATTGCTTGATTACACAACTCAAGCTTGATGACAGGAGGGTACACACAGTGGTTAAGCACTTTGATGCCACTCGACGGATGTTATCTACGCTCAGTTGGAGAGCTCTCATGACTGATGAGCAGGATAGTAGCAAATTTTCCATGGCAGAGTTCCATGCTCTTCATGAGGCTATGGGGATATTGAAGCAGGATTATTTGGAGTTAGTGGCTGATCGGAGTTACCTTCTAGAGAAGGATTGCATCTGTTATGATGCCCTGATGCGGAAGGAGGAAGTTGACAAGCTCACCCACGAGCTTGAGGAGATGAGTGAGTCATTGGAGTATACCCAAGCAGCCCTTCGGGAGGCGATCTTACAATTAGAGGAGCTTACCGACAGTCTAGGAGTGGCGAAGTCATCATCAGAGGTAGTTACAGTACAGAGTTTCCCAGTGACACTAGTGGACTCACCAAAGAGTTGTGTGATGGTTTCCGATAACATCCCTACAACATCTTCACAGGAGACCAACAGAGTGTCCTTAGAGTGGGAATACAGTGCTCATGTTGATTTGTTCCCTCCTCTAGGGAGAAAATCTACTATTACACCACCTACAGCTGACCATGGACACCAGTTTATCTCACAGCAGGATCAAGGTGGTTAGTTCTAGCCTATGAAAGGTCCTTGTTTGGACTTCGGAAATTAGATGTATGAATTATACCCAGATTCGTGCGATGAGACTAGTGGGAGTTACGGCGAGCTTATTGGGCAAGATTTTGACACAGAACCGTTAAGTGAGCCTGTTGTACTTCATCTTGACTGCACATTTAGACCGTTGGGTGATGTTGAGATGATTCATCGATATGAGTTGGTTGGACAGAGTTATGCCATAGAGCCATTGAGGGAGCCTACGGGAGTCTAGCTTGATTGCACCATGAGAAGTACACTCCACTTCTCATTTAGTCCACTGGTAGATGATTGGGTGGTACATAGGTGGGAGTTGGCTCCAGATTTCTACTATCCATGGTGCGGTAGTGCACTTCCATCTTCAGAGGATAGAGTTATTGACTGTAGGGACCTGACCCAACAGTTTGGGTGGGATTGTTTGTGGGACCAGCAAACAATCCACCATCATGTCGTTCAGTTTCCGACAAAGGTCATCACCTCTATGTCACAGAGACTTCATCTAGAGCCATGGTTACAGGATGGGGTGGGAATTAGCAGGCATGATGTTGTGGATGGTAATCACAGTGATCACAGTGGTGGGAGTTTCACGGTCACCGCAAAGAGATTTGTTGTTGATGACGCTTTCCACTATCAGTATCTTCTCGTGACAGATGGATGTGTGTTCAAATTGTGTTGGGATCCAGGTGTTGTCTCGTTTGATGCTTTGTTTCACAGGGATTCCAGTACGATATCACCTTGGTTGTGGGAGCATTCCCATCCAGTGTGGGATCCTAGTATCATCCTATGCAGTGCATTCGATTGGAGGATCCTTGATGAGTTGCTTCATTCCACACACCTAGGATTTTATATCATAGTAGTGCAACAGTTGGGTGAAGCCATGCATCCCAGTTTGATACATGATTCAGGGATCAACTTTCAACATACATACGCTTACGCATGGATAAGTGACATAATTAGTGCATTCACCTTGATCATGAGACGACTATGTGGCGTGCATGACAAGGTAGCGATAGCACTGTTGATGGTTGACTTCATGTTGCTTGATTGCGGTTGGGTCGATGGTTACCCTAGTCAGTATCATCCAGTCTTCCCTAAGATGGCAATAGATACCGCAACACTTTAGGAGTATGAGATTGTAGAGAGATTTGTCTGTGGGGTGGAGACAGGTTATGGGGTATCCTTCTTGGATTGGCACTATTGGGACCACTTGACTGATAACGTGTTTGATGTTGGTCTGTGTTATGTTAGCAAGCTTGGATGGTTGTTGGTATGGATTGTGTGGCAGGAGGGTTTCCAATCTCATAGTGTTGGGATGATTCGCATGTGTGGATCAGCCACTCAGGAGGTCTCTATGACAGGGGTCGAGGGTATGCTTGAGTCATCTTTGATAGTATCACATCTCTCTTTGGGTCGGGTAGCTATACCCCTACTGATTGGAGACTACATATGCCTTGACTCCAGCTGGGTTAATGGTTGCATTGGCCAGGTCCACAGCATTTCCAGAGTCTGCATTGCCTGTTACAGTGTTACAGCCGTATGAGCGGTCAGAGAGTTTTATTTTCTGGGAAGAGGCAGATTATGGGGTGACTTTCATGGATTGGTACAAGTTTGATTTTGGGTTGGTTACTGATCCGAGTTACGACAGAGGAGCAGAATGGCCAGTTGTGTGGACTCCTGGTCACGAGGGCAGTCAGGGATGGATACTCAACAGTGATGACGTGATCTACTTCACCTCCATCCTGTACAGTGTGAACTATGCCCTTATGTGGGATCCAAGCAGTGGTTTTGTGATGGCACTTGAACTTCAGGGGGGTGATGAGTTGTTTCCGACATTAGGGATACATCATATTTTTTCAGAGTGGAGCAGCAGTTGCAGTCAAAGTACTGCATACAGTATAAACGGTATGTCTAGGATGGTGGTCATATAGTGTTGCATTGCTTGTGGACAAGCAATCTCCGGGAAGGGAGGATTGTCATGTCCCCTTTCTAGAGTGGACATCAGAGACGGAGGAGTTGTCCTATAATTAGAGTCTCGTAGGCTAGCAGAGATGCATAGGGCTCATTCAGTGCATACAGTGACCGGATTTTGGCTTTATAGGCAGTTTGGAGCCAGTTTGGAGCAGTTTCTAGATTTTAGGGGATATCCCTACTTTTTAGGAGGATGTGGCAGTTTCCAGATGTGAGGTCCCACTAGACCATTCCATGGTTTCAATTTCAGGATGACAGCTTGTGTTCCCTAGTTTCTAGGAGCATCCCTAAATTTTAGGGATGGAACTACCAGTTGACCCATCTCGTTTGGTATCAGTCACAAACAGGTGACATGGTCAGACTCATGTTTATTTGGTTGATTTGGGCTATCAGAGGCAAAAGGGAAATATTTAAATATTTCCTAAGTCAATGATTAAAAAATTTATAATAAGGTTATTTTTATAACCATTTCGGAGTAATAAGGTAATAATTGCTTCATTTGGTCAGGGATGCCTTCGTGTGATAGCTCGTTTGAAAGGTCTCGAATTATTATAAACTATTTTCACTATCCGGAAACCTTTCGGTGCCTTGAGTTATAACATTTTAATAAAGTAATGTTTTTCCTATAACATGGACACCTTTATTTGGGAAAATATTATTTTATTATAAAGTGCTAAGTATATTTCTCCTTTAGGGTTCGATTTGCCCTTGAGAGGAGTTATAAACATATGGAAGCTTAATTGATGATTACCTATTGAACATTTTCGAAACTTTTGAATTGTAGAATTGCTCTGGAGGGCAATTGGTGGCTTGGGACGAAACCCTCAACTCGTGACTATTGAGACGCAAACCTCAGCAATCATTGGTAATCGGATTGGTATTTTATTGCATTTGTATGATCAGAGGAAGTGATCGATCTAGTATTGGCATTGCATATTGGAGAGAATTAGTTTCAGCTTGGCGGACAGCTATTGGCTTTGGGCATTTTACACCAGCAGCTCACGTGGGGTTTAGACGAAGGCTTTTTCCGCATTGTTGGGCGGCATAGCACTCAGTGAGGCATTGGCGGATTCATCACAGCAGTTCATTCAGATTTGGGGCACACACCAAGCATTCTCACATAGCTGGTGTTTATTTTTGTCATGGACAATACTGTATGCTTGTTCTAAGCTTTTCTTGAAATCAATATATCAGATTGTTGGGTAAACTAGGTATGTGTTGTTTCAGAATTCAGAAATATAATAATTGCAGATTGTGTTTACATTTTTAAATGCTATTTAGTTTCCATTAGCTATGTAATTGCTTTATTTTCAAAAAACTCCAAAAACTAAAAGAAAACACAAGGAAAAGATAAGAAATCAGAGTTCAGCCAAGACCCTTCCAAGATACCAAACATTAGACAAAGATTCAAATTTTGTAATATACAGTTAATTCCAAGATCACCGGGATTGGGGATCTTTCAGTGGTATCAAAGCCTACATCCTACCAGCCTATAGGGTTTGTGGGATCCTGTCACAGATGACTGCAGAAAAAGTTATAATAATTCACTCCAGCAACTGGGTAGTTGATAAAAAGTTTTGATAAATCATTCCAGCATTTGGGTATTTGATAAAAGGTTTGATAATTCATATCAGCAACTGGGTAGTTGTTAGCCTACACATTTATGCTTTCAGTTGGCAGCTGGTAAGACAATAATGGCCAAACAGAAAGACCGACATATTAAAAGAATCAACAAATGAATGGCTTGGTTAGAGAAATGAAGAGTTTTGTCCAAGTGTTCAATCAATATCAATCAGGCATGTCAACACTGATTGAGAAATGGACAATGAAAGAAAACAAGATGACAAAAATAGGGCAAACCCAAGTGGGACAAGAAATCTCCTATGATGATGCACATGAAAAAGTTATAAACAGGACTGAAACACATGTAGCCAGCATTGATTTGGGTAGAACAACAAGTAATACAGAGGGTTAGGTTGATTTTGGTGAGTTTGCACAGGAGAGTAATCCAAATACAAGTATTTCAGAGGCATTGTGTGATGATAGTTCATGTCATGATGAGTATGATTTCTTAGACCAGACCAGAGAAATCAGAGCAGTGTATACTCATAGTGGCACTGAATTCCACGATCGTGATTCAATTGTATGTGCTGACACATGGGGTGCTGATGAGAGTGAGCATAGTGTGGTACCAGCAGTTTCATCATTGATAGGAGGTGGTCTCATAGGTACAGAGTTGCAGTACTATAGATGAGGATGCAAGCATTAGTGAATGCATACTGGATACCCCTTACAGATATGTACCAAACTCAGACACAGTATCCTACCATAGTGCAGATCCAGAGGTAGTACACATGCCTACAAATTATCATTTCCAGACCCCTAATTGCTTGATTACACAACTCAAGGTTGATGACAGGAGGGTAGACACAGTGGTTGAGCACTTTGATGCCATTCGACAGATGTTATCTACGCTCAGTTGGAGCGCTCTCATGACTGATGAGCAGGATAGTAGCGGATTTTCCATGGCAGAGTTCCATGCTCTTCATGAGGCTATGGGGATATTGAAGCAGGATTATTTGGAGTTAGTGGCTGATCGGAGTTACCTTCTAGAGAAGGATTGCATCTGCTATGATGCCTTGATGCGGAAGGAGAAGGAAATTGACGGCTCACCAATGAGCTTGAGAAGATGAGTGAGTCATTGGAGTATACCCAAGCAGCCCTTCGGGAGGCGAACTTACAGGTTAGAGGAGCTTACTGACAGTCTGGGAGTGGCAAAGTCATCATCAGAGGCGGTTACAGTACAGAGTTTCCCTGTGACACTAGTGGACTCACAAGAGAGTTGTGTGATGGTGTCCGATAACATCCATACAACATCTTCACAGGAGACCAGCAGAGTGTCCTTGGAGTGGGAATACAGTGCTCATGTTGATTTGTTCACTCCTCTAGGGAGCAAATCTACTATTACACCACCTACAGCTGACCATGGACACCAGTTTATCTCACAGCAGAATCAAGATTGTCAATTGTGGCCTATGAAACGTCCTTGTTTGGACTTCAGAGATCAGATGTATAAATTATACCCATATTCGTGCGATGAGACTAGTGGGAGTGACGGTGAGCTTATTGGGCAATATTGACACAAAACTGTTGAGAGAGCATGTTGTACTTCATCTTGACTACACATCTAGACCATTGGGTGATGATGAGATGATTCATCGATATGAGTTGATTGGCTAGGGTTATGCCATAGAGCCATTGAGGGAGCATACGGGAGTCCATCTTGATTGCACCATGAGGAGTACACTCCACTTCTCATTTAGTCCACTGGTAGATGATTGGGTGGTACACAGGTGGGAGTTGGCTCCAGACTTCTACTATCCATGGTGCGGTAGTGCACTTCCATCTTCAGAGGATAGAGTTATTGACTGCAAGGACCTGACCCAACAGTTTGGGTGGGATTGTTTGTGGGACCAGCAAACAATCCACCATCATGTCGTTCAGTTTCCGACAGAGGTTATCACCTCTATGTCACCGAGACTTCATCTAGAGCCATGGTTACAGGATGGGGTGGGAATTAGCAGGCATGATGTTGTGGACGGTAATCACAATGGTGGGAGTTTCATGGTGACCGCAGGGAGATTTGTTTTTGATGACGCTTTCCACTATCAGTATCTTCTCATGACAGATGGATGTGGGTTCAGATTGTGTTGGGATCCAGGTGTTGTCTTGTTTAATGCTTTGTTTCACAGGGATTCCAGTATGATATCACCTTGGTTGTGGGAGCACTCCCACCCAGTGTGGGATCCTGGTATCATTCTATGTAGTGCATTCGATTGGAGGATCTTTGATGAGTTGTTTCATTCTACACACCTAGGATTTTATATCATAGTAGTGCAGCAGTAGGGTGAAGCCATGCATCTCAGTTTGATACATGAATCTTTATTATCTTCACAACAAAGTATTCAAATGAGATGCGAACCCAAACATAAGTAAAACATGATGTCCTGAACCAACCCTGATATTCGCAACAGCAAATGATCCAAAACCGAGGAACGCCACAAAATTTAGAACTGGAAACAAAAACAAAATTGAAAGGAAATATTTTTGGGTGATGCAAGATTGCCAACGACCCAAGGATGCCCCTGCATCAGACACCGTTAGTGAGAAGATGTTCCATAAGAGGAACTTATGAACATCTTACAGTATTCAGGACATAAATCCCATGATCATTCTTAATCCAAATATCCTCTTTATCCGCAACTCTCTTTCTCTACACTTTTGATTTGTCTTCTGTCGGATTCATCTGACGACTCTACTCTGTACTTTCATCAGCATCAAGTAGTAAAGAACTTCCATCACCACCTTTCTTTCGCACAACCGATTTACCTCTGTTACAAGACTTCATCTGATCAGCAACCCAAGTCTTTTGCTACTCCACTTTGTCTTATCTGATACCAACCGGTTTTCAGATCTACCTCTAAGATCATTCTTCAGATGCATACCAACCTCCGTTTTCTGCTTCTCTGAACAGTAAATCTTCATAATGCTCAGATTCCTTGCACTTCTCCCATCTGCCTCCTTCAAGGGAACCAAAGTGAGCTTATGTCCATCCTTCTCTACTGTGACCAAATTATTTTTGCAATCATGGATAGCTCCTCTATCATATTGCCAAGGTTTGCCCAATAGAACATGACAAGCACTCATAAATACCACATCACATAATACCTCATCTTTGTAATGCCCAATGTTGAAGTTGACCAAACATTGTTGTTTCACCTCCAGCATGTGTTCATCTTGAAACCAACTCATCCCATAAGGACAAGGATGTTTAAGCCTCTTTAAGCCAAGCTTTTGTACCATCTCTTTTGATACCAAATTATCAATGCTACCACCATCCACAACAACCTTACAACATTTTCCTCTTGATTTGCAAACAATCCTAAACAAATTCCTACTTTGTATAGGTTCAGCTTCCTTCCTACTCAACATGACTCTCCTATGCATAAGAGATTCTCCCATCTCAAGTTCTGTTATGCTCTTCATAAGTTCATAAGTAGTTTGTTCCCCACGTGCCACAAGATTCTGTTTACCCAAGCTCTTACTAGATCCTTCGGAACATTGAAAAGCTCTATGTCATATGCCACCACATTTGAAACAAGTGCCTTTGAATTCCTTGCTACCACTTCCTCTTTTGAGTGTCTTTTGATCAGGTTCCACCTCAAGGGTTTGCTTTTCTTTGCCATTGTTACTTGTTTGCTTCTCCCTACCTCTAGGGTTACATTGTCTCCTTGTTACATTTGTCTTCAATGCATACTAATAAGCATCCTCAACTGCAGATATCTTCAACATACTCAGCTCATCCTGAATATTAAATCTCAGTCCATTAATATATCTAGCCACCTTCTCCTTAGTTACCTCTCGATGTCCAAATCTGATTGTCATCTTATAAAGCTCTTCAGTGTATTCCTTCACACTCATGTCCTTCTGCTTCAAATTGTGCAATTTCTTGAACAATTCTAATTCATAAACCTCAGGAATGAATTTAGCTTTCAATCTAGCAACCATTACCCTTCATCTACTGATCCTTATTTCACCATGTTCCTCTCTATCCTTCTACAATTCTTTGCACCATAAGACAGCATGACCCTTCAACTTAGTTTGTGCTAACCTAACCCTCTGTGGATCTCTGATATCCTCAAGCTCAAAGTAATCTTCTAGTTCTCCAATCCAATCTATCAAGTCCTCAGGATGCAATGAACCAGAAAAAGTAGAAACTTCCATTCTATGACTTTTACCTACTTGTGACATAGCTCTCAACAATCTCTCTTCATCTACAGGGATCTCAGCATCTAAAGTCTCAAGATCTTCAACAACTTCCTCATATCATCTTCAGTCTCAGGATTCCTTCGCAATCCCGTCAATACATTACGGATCTCAGCCCTCATCTCATTTCGGAAATCCTCCATCATTTGTTCTAACCTCCTAGGGTTCATTCTTCTAGGCGGCATCGTTCCAATCTTCAGGTGCAACTGCCTAAGCTCGTCGATTTGGCTACAAGGATTCAATTGCCTCTCACTCAACGATCTATTGAACACACTCGCAGTCTGCCTCCTTTCGGTGATCGGTTCACCAATGGGATACCTTATCAACTCATACAAAGTTCATAACTAGCAACAATCTCTTTTGTGATCCCCTTGCGCAAGTCCTCTACAATTGTGGGCCAAATCCACACTCTGCCACCTCACAACAATTTCAACTAGGGCTTCGCAAGCTCAGGAACTCAGATCTGCTAACACAGGAACATCATCTTTGCTCTGATACCATCTGACGCAATCATGGCAGGAGTTTCCCTAATGGAGATGGTCCAACCATGCAACAAGAGTCAACACAGCGTAAAAAAAACAACTCAAAAACAAGAAAAGACAATCAAGATGCTACAACAGACCTTCGCATTATCACAAATCCAAGATTTACATCATATTGGCCTGCAACATGCAGCTTACAAACTTCTGGCATACATGCATGATTACAATAGAATTCAGACCTAAACACTAATGCTAACCTCCAAAGGTTATCTATTTCAAGCTTCATCCGCCCTACTACTCCAGCCCCCCATAAACAAAGATCAAAAGCCTCAATATATAGATCCTTCACAACACATATGTCAGCCAGATCAATTACATTTTCCAAAACTAAGATAACATAATGTGTGTAAATATAGGTCAGGACCCAATTCATGAGATCTCATTGCCAAGATGTAGAAATGACACACGATCCAAGAAAGACATCAGCCAAAGACCCAGGAACATTGAGATATAGGTCACCAAGCTTCGTCGATCAGGAAATTGCTTCACAAGACCAGAAAACTCCATTTGACCGTTGGAATATGAAGAACACACAGAACTGACCATGAATCTTTAATATCTTCACAACGAAGTATCCAAATGAGGTGTGAACCCAGACATAAGTAAAACATGGTGTCCAGAACCAATCTTGAGATTCGCAACAGCAAATTATCCAAAACTAAGGAACGCCACAAAACTTAAAAAACTGGAAACAAAAACAAAACTGAATGGAAATATTTTTGGGTGATGCAAGATTGCCAACGGCCCAAGGATACTCCTGCATCAACTAAGTTGCAATGAATCAAATCTATGTTATTCCATAGTTCAAAGTAAGAAAAATGGTTCATTTATCATGCTAAAACATATTAGGTAATATGGTTGTTTTACTATTATAATTCTTAATGTCAATGTTGATCTTATTACTACTTCAATTTTTAAAGGGAGAAGATATGAATGTAACCAAAGCGCTTAGAGACCAAACACAATAGGCTCCCTCAAAGTTTACAGATCCAAGCCCTTATCCTATCTTTGGACCAAACCCTCAAGGTTTAAGGGATGTTGATCCCTTCCCTATCTTGGAAATCATCCTATTGGCTGGATTTCGACTGCCCCTCTTTAGAAACACTTCAGTCTCTTCCTCTTCAGGTACTAAGTAGTAACGGATCTGAACATGGACATATATATATCATTATGACTCCATTATTACTAATGAGTATATATATTACAGATGTAAAACTTAGATCATTGAGAGATATGTTATAGAACATTTAGATACCATACATTATATATAGATCTTTCTGATTTCATCCTTATTAACATATAATATATATAATAGACTATATAAAGGTTCTTTATCCCTTATAGAATATATATATATATATATGATCTCTTATTATTAATGAATGTACACACACACACACATATCCTTTACGTCTGTCTTATAATCTTATCCCCCTTCGAACTGTATCACTTATAATTTGCAATCTATCTCCTTCATGATGAATAAATGATACTTTCTGATCTTTCTTTGTGATAAGTACTGAATATAAAATACCATAATCTGATTCTGTACTAATAATCCATATACATTCTATATTGGCTCTCTTATCCAGATTGATTCTCTCTCTCTATCCCCCCCCCCCCAATGAATGATTTGAGACTATCTTCTTATATTGAGTATTTGGAGTGAGAAGGCGTGTTGTGAAAGAGACCGTCTCATGCCAATTATTAACCGCACCCCTTTGAATAATAAATGCTATCCACTGCATAATTATCCCTATATGATTGGTACCTGATTATCATTAATTAATATATATTTATTGATCTATCTTTAATCATATCCTTTGTTTGCGTATGACTCAGACAATAGGGAACATTACACGATGCCGTAAGTCGTTGATTCTGGGATGCTGACTTGGACGTTGCCCCCATTACTTGTCTTAGTCGCTGTTATTATTATTGACTTTCTTTGTAGATGCGGAAGTTCATCATACTTTGATTGCAATCTTATAAATCCTCGTGTATCTACTCCTATGGATATTAATCACACCATCTCCTTTTATGTTTATCGCTGCCAATATTCTTTTTAACTGATGTGTATTATTTGTGGCTGATACTTGAATCGCATCCATCACTTAAATCATTAATAGCTGGCAGCGTAGATCGGTATGAATGTTTCCATAAGTTCGACTCCACCTCAGCAATACACAGTTAGCTTTCCCTTCATATGAAGGTATCCTCGATATAACCTTCACTATCGCTCCCTGTCACTAGTATTCCAATCATACATATAATATTTATCGCACCTTCATGGAAAAATGGTACAAACTGGTATTGACTTCTTTTCTATCAACTTTACATATGGTTGATCTTCCATACTTCATACAAAGCATTCCTTTATAAGTATAGATATATAGGAGTTGAGATATATTGGAGGCTTCATAATTTCTAATCAGAATAATGACCTCTTGACTAAAACTAATATGTAATTAAGGTATACATTATATTTTATTATCTTTTATTTTTATATTTTCATTTTAATATCATTATTTGTTATCAAATCTTATTTCAGAAAGGGGACATTACATATTTTTCCATGATAATATAATCTGCATGTTTTACTTTCATTTTGTAGCAATATCTCTGACTGTCATTTGTTTAAAAAGTAGCTCAGTCTACCTGATTTGGTTGGATCTTAGCTCTATAAAATAATTAATTGATGCAATTAAGGATCAAATATTGTATTAGAGGAATTTACTAATCTTTGGGATTTGTGTACAACATAGTTGTGGTTTCCTTTTATACAAGTGAAAAAGTCTATGGAGAACCTTGAAAATTTTAGTGTAGCAAAGGTGCTAAAAAGAAGAAAATGTGTGCTAGAAGGAAGAATTGTAAAAATCTGAGAAGATCCTTTTTAATAATGACAAATGAACGAACTCAAAAAAATTATTATGAGCCCCATGTCGGAGTTATTTGTTCAATATGAATCATCTACAAGCAAAAAAACTGTCACAAATGGAGATCAAGCAAGAGAGATTTGCTCCTTGAGAATTGTATTGATACACAAAAGATTAATGATTACAATGAATGAATGAAACCTTATGAAAAAGATCCGTAACCCTAGATGCAAACCTTAAAGGAAGATTAAATTAACTAGTATGAAGTGTCACAATCATAATGAATGAGACAACATAAGCTATAAATAAACTAATCTAATAAAGGGAAAGCACCTAAGTTTAACTTAAGTGAATAAAGTTATTAAGGGCCTAATTATATAATTAATTAGATAATGTCCTAAATAGTCTAACACCCACCCCCTCTAATATTAACTTAGGGATAAGCTAAAGAGCTAAAAATGAATGCAAAATGCAAGCATGAATGGGTCCAAACAACAATGGCCTGATTAGGTACCCGTGTGCAAACCAATGCAAAACTCTCACAACCGGAGAAAAGGAGAAAAACCATGTGAGAAAACCCCTCTCAAAAAGAGAGGAGGAATAGAAAAGAGTCCATGTGACAAGAATGAAGGACTCAAGATGTCCCCACAAGTACTCAATCGGTCACATGAGTACAATCAATAGCCCCCCCCATAGGAGAGAATGGAAGAGACGATGTATCCCCCCCCCCCTAATGAAGAAGCTCCAATGCCTATGTGATTCCTCATAAACTTCCTTTCAATCCAAATGAAAGAGATGGGGAGCTCAATAGTAATATCAATGCTTCTATCTGCTTTGACCCTCAACAAATTTGTAATGCCCCCATTTTCAAGTTCTCTTCTCGTGCAGCTGGTGCTACATTTTTGCATTGGTATCAACTGGATCAAACAAGTATTTTGATGTCTCCAATCTCTTCAAACGGATTAATGGAGATGAACAACGCTTTATAGAGTTATTTGAGACAACTTGTACATAATTTACTATTTGTAGTCAGTGACAATTTGGACACCGATTGGTCAATTGGGAGTTTAGATTGATTCGCTATTTTTAGCAATTTCTATTTTTAACACTTACTATTTATAGTAACGACTCTTTTTAGCAGTTGGTCATACTTCAGTATCCTCTCAGCTTCAGCATGTAGTATCTTCAGTTTTAGGGTTTAGATAGTTTTAGATATTTTTAATATATTTTTTTAGTAAGGTAAATACAGGTTTTGAATGGTACCCGAAACCATTTACATATTAGAGCAAAAGATATTTTTAATATATTATTATTTATAGTAAATGCTATTTTGGATAACTGGTTTCATTCTCAGCTTTTCCTCAGCTTCAAAGTGTAGAGTATTTAGTTTCAAGACTTAGTGATTTTTTTAAGGCTGGGAAAAAATATTCTATTATTTCACTTAAATACTTTATAAAGTGACTTTATGATTTAAGTGAAATAAAGTGTTCAAAATGACCCCTTGGACCACGCCTAAAGAAGTGACAACTTAAAGTTGCTTTTCAAATTGAAATTGAAAACCACAAAGTGGACGTTGGAATTGGGGAAAAATCCAAAAGAATTAAAAGTAATATTTTATGTACAAAAGGCAGACATCTACTTCGGATGAGAAAAAAGGAAATATTTTGAAGGGCAAATATTGTTATTTATTATCTTTGTGTTGCCCTAATTTGTGTCACCATAATTTCTCCTAGAGATATCTTTAAAGAGAGTTTTGGCTCTCATTTCCTTATGCTTAAGTTATTATTTTCTGATATTTTCTCTCTAGTTGAGAAGAACCTTGTGTGGTCAAGCGATCAAACGTGGTTCATCCCAAACCTAAGTTGTCGGTTTGGGTTTGAAGAACCGATTCGCCAATACAGAAAAATTTTGAAATGGGATTTGGGATTGTTTGGGTTCGTTAGTACAAAAACATGTAATATATATATACTAAGTCACAAGGTTCGAGTTCGAGTTCGAGTTCGACAACTATGAAGTTCAGATGAAATTCGGCAAGGTTAAAAAGTTTGAAAAAAAAATTCGGCATTAAATTCGCCTTATATAATTTTCTAAAAAATAGGTATATCTAATGAATTATCAAAATAGTTTAAAATAATGTAATAATAAATAAAAGTATTAATGCACAAACATAAAAAAAAAAAAATATTAATATTTTAATCAAAATATATATACATTACAGTAAAGAAATTAAAAATAATAAAAAATAAAGTAATCTAATCATAAAGAAAAATAATAATGAGCTAACATACAAAATAACAAATATTAATATTTTAGTAAAATATATACATAAAATTTATAACATACTAAACAAACTCGAATGTTTTAATATTGATAAACAAATAAAGACAACATAAATTTAAATAAGTTGAAACCTAAAAAATCTTGAAACCTAAAACACAAATAAAAACAATATAAATTTAAAAAGGAATGACGACAGTGGCAGAAGAGAGGAATGGAACCGTGAACGGGTTGAGGAGAGGTAGCGACGATTTGCAGATAATGTTGCAGACCATACCCAATAACAGGATGCAGAGGAAGAACAAACGTTGCAGACAATGGCCCACGACCCACTGCAACCCACCACGACGATTTGCAGACAATGGCTGCCTCGAATTGATGCTAACAATGGCAGACAATGGTCGCCAAGATTTGCCCTAGCTGTCTAGAAATGATCTTCCAAACTTGATACGTTTTCAGTAAA
>MU225061.1:755655-770627 GCA_018584345.1 Thuja plicata
TTGGATCGTGCAAATGTACTAGAGTTTTTTACAATTTTTTCACAAAATTGTGTGTGATCTCAGCCATAGTTGTAACAGTCACCGAGTGATCGTCGAATGGCAATTAATCGCCGAGTTTTCCAACTCTACGAGTTAATCACAGAAAAACTCGCAATAAAAACTTGGCGAGTTATTAAAAAACTCATTTGTGCATTTATACATGCGTTAAAACGCAAAAAACAACAGTTTTGTTGTTATTTTCCAGTGTACCCCGAGGACGCGTCCCCCCCCAAAAAAAAATCCTCAGTGTTCCCGGAACGGGGACGCACCGGGGATGTGGGGACGGCGTCCCCAGTGGCCCCACCCAAATCGTTGTCATCCGTCGAAAACGCGGGGACATCCCGGCGTCCCTGAAGGGGACATGGAGACGTCCCAGTGTCCCCAAAGGGGACAAGGGGAAGAAACAGTGTCCCTCGACCCCTCAGGGGATGCCCAGGTGTCCCCAGTCACGTCAGCTACATAAAGTGCATTTAAAAAATTGCATTTTTATTTGTTTTATGGGTTCTATTCTAACCCTAGGGGTATGTGGGGCCCATCTCTTGTGTTATATTCCTTCAAAACACTATCAAGCTTTATTTCTATTCATTTTTTCCTTTCACTACATTTTGGGCCTTGGCATTTTGATTTTGTAGTTTGTACTTGTTTTTATATTCATATCATGCTACTCAATGTAATCATCTTTATGATTAGATAATCATCTTTATGATTAGATATTCATTTCTATTCATTTTTTCCTTTCACTACATTTTGGGCCTTGGCATTTTGATTTTGTAGTTTGTACTTGTTTTGATATTCATATCATGCTGCTCAATGTAACCATCTTTATGATTAGATATTCATACTTTTGATATCTATTATATAATAGCACTCTTCCATTTGAAGTATTATTTCAGAGAAGCTTCTTTGTTTCAGTTTGGCTTTAGATGGAGTTGCAATCAATGAAAAAGGGGGAGATTGTTGAATATGTTGTCATTGATGTCAAAGGTTGATGATCAAGGTCATATAAATTTCAAAGAATTTCTCTAAGTAATAGAGTATTGGTTTGAGTTGCCTGGTTATGTACTTGAGCTACATAAGCTGCTTGAGCTAGTTAGTTGCATGGTTGAGCTACTTATGTGTCTACTTCAGCTACTTGTCAACTGCTTAGTCAAATTAATGTGCAATGTCATCTTTTGAATTTTCAAAAGGATCAAATTCTATGACATTAATTTTTAAATGAGGTGGCTAGTTTTAAAATTTGCATTCATCACAAACACCCGAGGTTATGGGTGACTTCAGAATTTAATATTTGGCATTTTTGTTTGGGAATAAAGTTTATTACAGATTCTTCTTATATCCTGACGGCTTCAGAATTAGTGGTGGCGGCTCCTAATCTCAACTGGGTGGTGTGAATAATTATTATGGAAGACGTGAAGTCAAAGCATATTCATGAAGCTACAGATTTGAATAAAATAGAAATTGGGTGTTGCATTAGTTGGTTTTTTCCGGAGTCGCGTGATATTCCTTCTCAAGTGACAGCATAAAAGTCAGATGGTGCGTTTATTTCTTCATGGCCAGGTATTTAGGTAACGCAGCAGCATTATGTAGTTATGTATTGTTTTTTCAGCTAGACAGTGAAAAAGCCCAAGGAAATATGACTTAGGATATGTCGCTTGGAGGAGTTTTGTTTTTGAAAAAGAATCATGCATTTTATTAAGGGGATCATGCATTCAAGGAGTTGGGGTTTTTGATAAAAATTCTGGAGCTGCGTTTGTGAGATTTGCTGTCACAGGAGTGGAAAAATTAAGGGAGTATCTTTCGGAGCAACTCTGTTTCTGTTGAATACTATTGATGCATTAGTTGATGAGAGAAGATGATACCTTTATTGATGGTGTAATTCTAAAGGGCATATATTTTGAAGATAGAATTGATGTATGATTTTTGGTGTGGAGAAATGTTTCAGGTGATTTGCTACACAGTGAGAATTATTCATTGCTGAAAAACGTGGATTTCAGTTTAGATGACACTCTGCTACAGATTGAACAAAAAGGCTGCATGCTAAATACTCCGTGAAGATTTTTAGATGTTTGGGTTAATCATCGATTTCTGTGTGGAGAAAACATTTGGTGGTGTAGACATTCTCTCTGACAGCATGGATATTCTAGTTTATGATCTTTATATCTGACTGGAATAAGTTTCTTTTTTTTATCTGCCATTTACAGTGCGTGAGGAGGTTTTACATTGTGGAGTCAAAGTGAATCTATCTCTGCTGCTATATTCTTCTTCTTTGGACATGGTGTTTCAGATATTCTAGCTGCATATATTGATGTAATTGGGTTATTGTTGAGCAAATATATATTTCAGATTTTAGTGTTTTTGATTTGGTGCCTCAGCTGGTCAGAGTTGGTGCTTCGAAGAGGTTTGGTGCTCTCTGTGAATTGGTGCCCACTAATGTAAACTGGGTTGGTGCCCATTTTGTTAATTAAAGCTTTGTATGCCGTGGTTTTTTTACCCGAAAGGGTTTTCCACTAGAAATCTGATGTTAGCATCTTGATGGTTGCTCTCTTTAAGTTTTTATGTGGTTTCAAGCACTTAAAAGTTTGAAAATCTGAAATTCAAATAATGATTCACCCCCCCTCCTCTTAGTATTTTTTGTGTGCTCTTCAGGTACCACACTAACCATAACACTGAAATCTTCTCTGCAGCATGTTGCATCTAAGATTTATTGTACTTCTATGACTCTCTTCCTATGGCTGGATCTGACCTAAAACCAAGCTCCCTTCAATGTCCAACCCCTGAAGGTCGCTATAAGCTCACAGACATCTACTACCATTCTCCTATGTGTTGATCATTGCAAATCTCTAGACCTGTCAATTTGATACCATAGAATCGGATTGCATAAATCTGTCCTTTTTGATGAAATCTGGATTTAGCCCTTTCTAATGTAGGTTTCTAGATTGTGTAGTTCTGACATAGTCTGCCTAGCTGCTTCAGCTTACAAACTAGTATGAGATATGTGTATGTTATGTAGTTTGAGGCATGTAACCCTCAGATGATGAATGATTTATAGAAGTAATAACTCAGTTCTTACCTCTAAGATGTTTCAACCTCTTCAGCTAGTGGCTTGAAATTCTGTCACAAACCCCAAAATTAGTGCCATAATTTAAAACTTGAAATTCTGACTTTATTTTATTTTATAGTTATTATTACTATGTTATTTATATATTTATATTTATTAATAAAGTGTTAAAAAACACCTTTTTAAAATAGGGTTCAGGAAGCCGACTTAGTTTGGAATGGACACGACATGTATGCGACTAGATGAGTGCTTAATGCACACAGCCAGGGAGGAAAAAAATCCAGTGAAATCAGACAGAAAAATGTGTTGTCAGAAGACAAACATGTCAGCCTAAAGTAAAATATGAACAGCCTAAATACAAAATTTTATTTTATCATTTCTTAACCACTCTACACCGAATGAATATATCTATAAAGAGATTGTATGGCTATAAGAATAAAATTCTTAGTGGAGAGCTTCTGAAAAAAAAAGTTATTAAAGGCTGCGGCTCCTAGAGTATATGACAATGCCTCATTTTTACTATGACTTTTTAGGGTAACACCTTTCTGATTTTTATCATAAGTTTGTCCTGAAGAACCTTACAAACTTAGCAATTCTGTCAATTTGAAGTTCTAGATGATGCTTTCTTCCTCTAGATTTCAATTAGGTGTTTCAACTTTCTATTTTTGTGCTTCAGGTTTTGCACAGCACACACTGGTTGGATGAGCAATTGACTGTTTTTCAATGATCCTTAACCGTATCAACATCATCTTGCTACATTTTATGCTTAAAAAGTTAAATGCAATACTCTTCTCAAAACCACATTTTCATGGGTAGCAATTACTGGAGGAAGAATGCAGATGATAAATAATTATGCAATATTACCCATAAGAAACCAATATGTAAAATCAAAATTCAAAAGCTGCGAGATCTGATTGGCAAGATTACAACAACTAGAAAACTGAGCAAATTAATCAAGTCATACCTGCGCACCAATTGGAACGGGAAGAAGACATTGAGCAGAATTTTCTAATGCGGCAACAACACAGTTACTGCTTGACAGAAGAAGATGAACATCCCGGAGGGGATATGTCTGAACCAATGGATAAGGAGCCCTTAGTGATCTGATCTGCAATAATTATACGTTAAACAATCAATTCTAGTCAAACAAAATATCATAGCAGTAAAGATGGTGAATTTTCATCTACAAACAAAAGCAAGACCTATTGAACAAGTTTAAAGGCTTTGAGTAGAGCAAGATGCTAACCTCAATATGTCGTGGTAGTTGAGCGATAGCATATGGTAAATGGATAGAGACAGAGGCCGGTGCCTCAGACCAGCATATCCTTCCTTCTTGAAGTAGTTTACCATTCTGGTCTACAAAGACTCCAATGTTATCCTGTTTGCAATAAGTTAAAACTTAAAACTTTTATTACCATTTCAAAGCATTGGGAATATCCTCTTCAAAATCCTCCAAAACAAAAATTACTATAATTCAATGAAAAAAAATTCCTAAAAAATGAAATGAAGAATAAGAATCATATAATCAACACAATGATTTATGTGACAGTAAAACTCACATGGACACATGCACTTAGGCATGCACCCACAAACATAGGCAAATACATGCAAGCGTAGCTGTAGACAGACAGACACAAATACACACACATACATGCACACACGCGCACACCTTATATCTTCACAAAATCTACTTCCTACCAAAAAACTTGTGCAAGGAGAACAATTGATCCCCTCATACTGCATTCTTACCAACAACTGGTAACTAGATAGAGTGATTATATCAAGGATGCCATATATGATTTATTTGATCTGAAATTTGGCAGTCTCAAACATGATTGTGTTCTTCTATGGTTGTTGGTCAAATAACAGCAAAATTTGACAAATACATATTTAGTACATAACCAAGAATCATGCAATTAAGTATTGAAACAATATGTATTTCTTCTAATGTTATCTTACATTAACTATTAGTTGTTCAATTAAATGCTACATGAGGTGTTGTGTTGAAACTGCATTCATGTTATTATTGTCATTCTGTCTAGATTGTTACATGGGTATTGTAATTGTACCATATTTCCAGCTTATTTAGAGCAGTATAATGTAATAAAACATTACAACTTATGCTTTCAATGTAAGATGATCTCAGGGCTAGTCTTGCTTCTGGATGCTTCATATGGAAAAGATTTATTTACTCTTCTGCAGTAAGGACTAAAGATACTCATTGAACAGTGGTGTTTCTGTAAGCATGGAAGACCCAGGAAGGATGTGAGGTAGCATCCACTAAATAATCAATTCCAGTTTGGAAGGAACAGGCAATTTTAGGTACACAGATATGTTAAGTTTTAGGATCACTGCAAATGTAATAGCACTCTCTATACTGTCTGTGTGTTTCAAATGCAGCAATCTCTCTTGCATTTATATTGAGGATGAGGCAAGGAGAGACATGTCCCTTCATGGGACATGTCTATTCATTATTATATGATTAATATAATGATGATTGATTATGTAACTATGCCTTTAGAGAGGCATGTCCTTCAAAGGACATGCCTCTTCCCATTAATTATAATTTAATCAATCTTATAATGTTTCATCAATCAATTATTAATTTAGAATAATATAATAGATTAATATTGAATATTAAATTTCATATGATTAATAATAATATAACATATATAATATAATGTTATTAATCAACATATATTATATGTATTCTAAATGATCATACGGCTGAAGCTACAAACATTAACACTCCCTCTTAGCTAGGGAGGATGATCAACCATAATGTGTAGTGGTCTCACGTGCCAACACTTATGACCCTCACCATAGCTACACAAAACATCAACACTCCCTCTTAGTCAAAGAAGATAAAATCCATCAAGATGCAAATCTCAATAAGTCCATTAATTTTGAAAGAGAGGAGATACCACCTTACTATGATATCAGGAGATATGGTATATGTAGGAATATCAAGTCACGTGATATTCACCATAACTCAAAAAAATGTCCTATAAGTAATGTGCACATGTACCGGCCTCAACAATACTTACCATAGGAACATTTATTATCTATCATGATCTATACCAGCCATCACAAGATGTCTATCTCAATAGAAGGCCGTGGTCTGTTTAAGGAACTTAAACCACCATGCAAGATATCATCTATTATGATCTGCATCAGCCATCATGCCTCAATTTTCTCTACGTGGCAAGAGCCACGTAGGTTCATGATCCTATGTGGTCATAACTATTTGTTATGTGCTATAACTCTAGCACTCCCTCTTAGCGAGGGAGAATATGCTTAATTACATAACTAGTGATCTGATTTTGAGCAACCTCAACATCATTGGGCATCACAAACAGTGTTGAACAATTCTGAGATCAGATCGAACCATTTTGAATAATCAATTTATAATCAATCTCTCACTAGCATTATTAAGATGCTTATCAACACATATGTTCTAGAAGGATGTTAGTTATCTGATTTATGGCACATTCTGGGACAATAACTGAGTATAGTCTATCAGATAACAATCTTGATCTTAGAGACAACATAGTATCATGATCTTTGGCTCATTCCGGGACTAATGTGACTTATCATGATTCACTTATTGTCATGATTTCTGGCACAGTCCGAGACAACAAGTTAATGTAGTCTATCATGACAATGGATCAAGAACTCAAGAAATTAACAACACAAGTAGCATCATGATTTCCGGCTCACTCCAGGACAACAACTTGATGAAGTCAATCATGATGTTTTTGTTATCACTAAGCTTCAATCCGAATGAAGCTACTTCCTTAACACTCCCTCTTAGCAAAAGAGGATTGAATAACATCTTAGGAGTATAAATATACTTATAACAACTCTAAAATGGTCATAAGTAGAGTACATTACAACTCAGAGAGATGTGAGTTATCTGACCTCCAGCACTCCGGGACAACAACTAAATGAAGTCTATCAAATAACAACTTTGATCTTCTGGATAACAACGAAGTCTCCAAGATCGTAGGTAGCACAAGCTTAAACACATAGTTCATCTTGATGCTAAGTTATCATGACATCTGACACATTTCGGGACAACAAATAAATGAAGTCAGTCATGATAATAGATCAAGAATAACTATCTCAGTATCATGATATCCGACACAATCCAGGACAACCACTTACTGGACTCAATCATGATATGAGTGTTATCACAATCCCCGACTCAATTCAGAACTAGATTTAGCGATAACCACAACAAATTCAATATCAAGATATCCGACACATTTCGGGACAGCAACTTAAAGTAGTCAATCTTGATACATTCAGTATCATGATATTCGGCACAATCCGGGACAACCACTTACTGGAGTCAATCATGATACGAGTGTTATCACAATCCCCAACTCAATTCGGAACTAGATTTAGTGATAACCACAACAACTTCTGTATCAAGATATCCGGCACATTCCAGGACAGCAACTTAATGTAGTCAATCTTGATACATTCGTTATCATGAATTTCAGCACATTCCGAGACAACTAGCTAGAGTAGTCTATCATGATAACAGGTCAAGCTATTGTTAAAGTCGTCACCTCACAATAGCAACCTTACACATGAAAGATCGTCACCTTTTATAACACACAAATGCAATATTGCCATAATTTTCACATTTAAATATTCATGAATATATATTGAATTCAATCTCAGGAATTACAATTACATCTTAGTCGTACCAAGTTTACCTCTGAAGTGTCAGACTCCCTCTGAATCTGATATCAATCTTCTTTTCCTGCAAGAGCGTCCAAACATCATAAATGTAATATTCAAGGATAATAAATACTTATCTGCACATCAACATCCTTGATACAAGTTGCTCCAATGAGGGTCCACATACATAATATCAAAAAACACCTTCTCAGATTATTTGAGAGACATCTCCCCTTTGAATCATCTCCCCACTAAGGATGGTTCAAATGGGAATTTAACATTGGTTATTATTCCCCCCCACAATGTACAATCCCCACTCTTATATCGTTGAACAATTCTCATGTCTTCTTGTGAAATGAATTGATTTCTCCAAGAGAGGTGACACTCTATAATTAATTCTTTCTTTATAGAAAGGGACACCCTTCCTTGAATGCATTCTTCTTTGTTAATGCTTGACCACGATGATAACAAATTAATATATCTCTTTAATGAAAGTGGCTTTCAGGAATTTCACATAGACCCGTACACATTTCATCATAACTTTTGATTCCTACACTCTCTCTTAAATCGCTCCGATGAGATTCTTCAAAATTTGCTTTTCACCAACATATTCAAAATTCAACAAAATCCAACGGTGGATTTGTGAGATATGGTCCATGTACTGAGACTGTATTTTCTGGGACAGTCACACATTCACCATCAACAAACTACTCTCTTACATTTGCAGTCTGGCTCTGATACCATGTTAAGTTTTAGGATCACTGCAAATGAAATAGCACTCTCTATATTGTCTGTGTGTTTCAAATGCAGCAATCTCTCTTGCATTTATATTGAGGATGAAGCAAGGAGAGACATGTCCCATGAGGGACATGTCTATTCATTATTATATGATTAATATAATGATGATTGATTACGTAACTATGCGTTTAGAGACGGACATGTCTATTCATTATTATATGATTAATATAATGATGATTGATTATGTAACTATGCGTTTAGAGAGGCATGTCCTTTAAAGGACATGCCTCTTCCCATTAATTATAATTTAATCAAACTTATAATGTTTCATCAATCAATTATTAATTTAGAATAATATAATAGATTAATATTGAATATTAAATTTCATATGATTAATAATAATATAATATATTATTATTAATCAACATATATTATATGTATTCTAAATGATCATACGACTAAAGCTACAAACATTAACAAGATATTCATGATGACATAGGGCACAGCAAGCAGTCTCTATGGTGTCTGCATTCAAGATTTATGGCAGCAGATTGGGCAGAATGAATGAGTGGGACATGAGGGTCAACAGCAAACAGACTTTAAACTTCATGCTGTGACAATTACTGGGAGTGTTGGTCATTCAGATTCAAGACCTTCATGAAGTTAAACAGGAAACCTTCCATTGTGCATCTTGCTGCCTTCTGTTAGCAAGTGTAGCAGTATGTGTATTATGAGGAGGCAGATGTGGAAATGCACATGATGCAAATGGGAAAAATAAGGCAACATCCTGAATGTTTACAAAAATGTTGGGAACATGATGAACCAGAAGCTGCAGTCCAAACAAGTTTCTCATTTCTTCATATTATAAGTCTTTTCACTCTTTATTTTCTTTTAAAGTCAGGCCTAACAAGATTTTTTTTAACGGAGGTCATAAGGAACTTGTAATTTTGATTAAAATCATATGGTATAAGAATATCAAAAATATTGGAGTAAATTTTATTAGGAATTTCTACTAAATATCATTGAATATAAACTATGCATTGTGTCAAGATTTGTATCTGTTATTATTGCCCAAGAATGGCTATTATACAAACTTTACTTTCACAGTCTCAAAAATTAAACAGAAAAAACACAGTTTGTGCAGTAATAAAATACTTGCTATTTGTGAGAATAGAGACCACAACCAAAAAATATTGAACAAAGAATCAAAAGCAGTTGATTGATGATCCCAAAGATTTTGATAAAAGACATGGACAAGCTGATGGGTAAAATGACAATGAATCTCAATATGCTTAGTGTGCTCATGGAAGACTGGATTTTTGGCAAGTTTGAGGATCCCTTGATTGTTGCAAAAGAGGGGTGAAGGGCCTGCTTGAGGCATGTGGATGTCAAAAAGCATCCTACGAAGCCAAATTGCCTCACAACCTACTTTGATTGTTCCCCAATATTCAGCTTCTATTGAGGAAAGAGATATGATTTGTTGCTTCTTACTGGTCCAAGTGATAGCACATGTGCTCAAACTGAAGACATGCTCGGAAGTAGACTTTTTTTCATCAACAAAGCCTCCCGAATCCGAATCTGTGTAACTGATGAGTCGGGCATATTTGGTTCGTCCATAGAGGACACCAAAATCAGGAGTGCCCTTGACATAGCGCAGGATGCGCTTCGCTGCAGCCCAAAGATTTGCAGTGGATTCGTCATGAAGTGAGATATGTAACTTATTGTGGCGGTGAGATATATCAAACTACCTACTAGTTGCCTGAATGTGGATTCATTCTCAACAGGAGAACCAGATTTGGTGATAACTTTAGACCAAAATTCAAACGTGTAGATGCAGATTTACAATCTTGCATTCTGAATTTGTCCAGCAAGGCCCGTGCATACTTAGACTGAGAGCTGAAGATGCCATGTGACTGTTGCCAAACCTCAACACCTAGGCAATAGTGGAGAAGTCATGTCAAAAGACTAACAAGGATTCTGTTTGATTCCCTGAATCAACAATTCGGAACTGCCAGTGATAATCAAATCATCAACATATATAACCAGAATTGTGATATCACTGCCAGTAGTCTTGACTCTTGAAATACAGATTTGAGTTAGAAGGACTCCTCTGGAAATCCTGATTTGTGAGTTACTTATCAATTCTCATGTACCATGCTTGAGGAGCCTGTTTGAGGCCATAGAGCGCTTTCACCAGTTTGAGTACCTGGTGTTCTTTACAGGCAACCTTGAATCCAGGAGGTTGCGTCATGTACACTTCTTCCTATAACTCACCGTTCAAGAATGCACTCTTTACGTCCATTTAACGGACCTTCCAATCATATTGAGCCACTATGGCGAGGACTAATCTGATGGGGCTCATCTTTGCAATGGGAGCAAAGGTCTCTTCATAATCTATTCCTTCCCGCTGGAAGCCTTTGGCAACAAGACGAGCCTTGTACTTATCTAAAGTACCATCAACTTTGTATTTGACTTTGTAGACCCATTTGCAACCGATGGGTTTCTTTCCTAAAGGAAGAACTGACAGAACCAAAGTGTTATTTTTCAACAGGCTATGATGCTCAGTCTACATAGCTTCTTCCCACTCAAGTATCCCTTTTGCCTCTGTGCATGTTTGAGGTCTAAGTAGCCGATCCTGATTCTGGATCGGATCTGGATCCAAATTCAGATTTGGGGATTCGGCCAATTTTTTTGGGGTCAGATCCTGATTCCGCGGGGGTGTGTGTGTGTGTGTGTGTGTGTGTGTGTATTCATAGATTCCATACATGTAACATGACAATGCTCATTCATCATTAGTTCAAAACTTCAAACTTTAAACATATAATGATAATAATAAGAAGTTAGAAGCGTGATTCTCATAAAACGATAAATCCATAATCGCCAATATATGATTATATCGTATTCATATTTTGCAAAAGTCTCAAAATGTCATTAAATGATGAACAAAAATGGTGAAAAATGCTTGAGAGATGAATGAATGACCTTCAAATGACCAAATATATGCTTTACTAGTCGAATTAGGATTTAGAGGCTTTTTAATTTTAAAAAAGAAAAATAAAGGCATGTTTGGCCCTTTTTTAGGCACCCACATGCTCGGATTCTCGTGGATTTCTCTTGATTCTGCCCGAATTCCAACAGGATTCCTGACTGGAATCTGGATTCTCTGTGGATTCTGTAGAATCCTGCCGGAATCCAAGCAGATTCAGGATTCGGATCGTACCAAAATCAGGATCTGAGGCATATCAGAGGGATTTGATAACATAGTCTGAGGTTCATACACACTGTGAATGTTGACGATGGGAGCAAAATTTACAAATTCAGAAGGTTTGCTCTTCTTCCAAGCAGTCCTACCCGCGATGAGCTTCATCATCATGAAGATCGCCAATCGTCTTAGCCCACCATTTAGGCCGGAGAGTAGAAGTGCTAACATCAATAGCAGGAGGTGCAAGGGGATCATCATCATCAAATAGAAGATCGGATGAATCCTGAGCACAATCAGGCGGTGTGGCTGCATGTCTGGGTGAGCCTGCAAGAGGAGTTGTGGAGAGGCAGAAACAAGAACAACATGAGCTTTCTCAGTTGAAAATCAAAGTCTTGAGCTTGGAGAGACTGGTCCTCTGAAGTCATAACTGGAGGAGAGAGCTAAAATGGCCCTCGTTCCTTATCAAAGACTACATCTCAACTGAAGATGAGACAATTATTCTCAATGTCAACCAGGGGATAGGCTTTGTGATTACCATTGTACCTAGTTAGCATGAGCTCTGGCTCTTAGCATCTAACCTGGTGTGTTTAGCATCAGAGATACAAACAAATGCAGTGGATCCAAAAACATTGAGATGACTAATTCTAGGCCTACAACCTAACCAGGCCTCTTCCAGAGTCTGCTTCTTGACAGCCACTGTAGGAGAGCGGTTGAGAAGATAGACGGCAGTGTGAACAGCTTCAGCCCAAAATTTCTTTGGAACTTGCTTGTGTTCAAGCATAGACCAGGCCATTTTGGTGATCGTGTAGCTTCGACGCTCAATGACATCGCTTTGTTGAGGGGTGTAGGGTGTTGTTAATTGGTGTTATATGCCATGTTGATCAGAAATGGGAGAAGGCGAAGGAACAAAACTCTCCCCCATTGTCAGTTCTAAGAGTAATAATATGTTGACCAGACTCTTTTTCTACAAATGATTTGAACTTTTGAAATACAACAAACACCTCTACTTTATGACGAAGGAAATACACTCACATTTTACGACTGAAATCATCAACAAAAAGCAAAAAATACCTAGACCCAATAACAGAGGGAGTAGCCATAGGTCCACAAACATCGGCATGGACAAGTTGTATTACCTTAGAAGCTCTCCAGGAGTTGCCATCTGAAAAAGGAGTGTGATGTTGCTTCCCAGTCGAACATGCTCTGCAAACTCCAAGTTTCTGGGTCTAAATCTCTGGCAGGCCAATGACAAGATCTTCCCGAAGTTGAGAAAGATAGTGCGTATTCAAGTGCCCATACCACTGATGCCAGAGTGTACTATAGAGGAGCGATGAGCTGCCATAACAAGCTCCTGAGAATCCCTAGAGTCAACAAGTTTGAAGAGACCATGATCTTCAACACCAACAGGAACTGTGGACTGAGTTTCCCGATCAATGACACTGCACTAATGCGAACTGAAGGTCACATCAAGCCGAGGAGAATGTCTCGGAATTTGACTGATGGAGAGAAGATTGAGTTTCATGCCTGGAACAAAGTACACATCAAGGAAAATCAATTTCCTTCCCATACCACTGATGCCAGAGTGTACTATAGAGGAGCGATGAGCTGCCATAACAAGCTCCTAAGAATCCCCAGAGTCAACAAGTTTGAAGAGACCATGATCTTCAACACCAACGGGAACTGTGGACTAAGCTTCCCGATCAATGACACTGCACTGATGTGAAATGAAGGTCACATCAAGCCGAGGAGAATGTCTCAGAATTTGACTAATGGAGAGAAGATTGAGTTCCATGCTAGGAACAAAGTACACATCAAGGAAAATCAATTTACTTCCTCTAGACTGAATCTGGATATTGCCTCTTCTGGCAACAGTGTACTCTTCTCCTCCAAAAATAACTGAATCTGAGAATGGTTGGAAATATATGAACCAGTCCAGGCGATGAGTGAAGTGGTGGGAGGCACCTGAATCAATATACCAGGCGGAGGATTTTACATGAACTACAGGTCTTTTATCCATGAAGGCATAAAAGGCAGATTAACCTAGCTCTGTGTGCTCCTCAGCATGCGCTTGAGGCTATGAACTAGATTGCTTAACTTGAGCAGCTAAGCGTTTCCAGCACTCCAACTTCATATGACCAAACTTATGGCAATAGTTGCACTGACCTTTTCTTCTTCGGACCTCTGATGATTGCGAAGAAAGATTATGCTAAGAAGACTAAGAGAATGCATTGTTGTCTGTGGATTTAGCTGAGAAGGCTTGAGTGTTTGAAGATGAGTTGGCACCACTGTCGAATTGTTGTTTCCAGCGATCTTGTTGTAGAAGCATTATACAAAGATCGGAAAACGACACATCAGAATGAGTGGAAGCGATGTTGAGAGTTTCAACAAAGTGCTCATAGGAAGATGGGAGACTCTTCAGGGTGATCACCACCATGATTTCTTCTTCCATTTTCCATCCAATGGCTTCAAACTGATCACGAATATCCTTGATTTTATTGAGATGCTCCTGTAGGGATACCTAATCATCCATCATGATTGAGTAGAGCATGTTCTTCAGAAAGAATGCACAGCTCTTGTCCAAGGTTTCATGCAAACCTTTCAGATGGCTCCAAATTTCTGCAGTTGTTTTACCAAAAGAACCTGCGGGAGTTGATCATCAGTGACAGAAAGCTAGATGAGCATAACAGCTTCTCGATTTCGCTCATCAAATTTATCTTGCTACTTGCCTTCATCTTCAGGACGAGTAGTCTTACCCAAAACAACTTTGTCAAGACATTTGTATTCCAAAATCGTCACCATACGCTGCTTCCAAGTATTGCAGTTCTTGCCATTGAATTTTTTACTGCCTTCCAATAGAATGTTGGTCAAAGATGCCATTGCACGCTTTTTGAGGCACGAAAAATGAGAAGACTAGATGGTTGAACGCACAATTCTGAATGTGTTGATTACAGAGGTAGATATAGGTACAGATTTCAATGTGAATCCGCTAGCAAAAAAATTCGAAGCAGGAAAAAACGAGACACCCAGAAAAATCTGAAGGCAACCTAGTTAAGGTCTTGAAAAACCCACAAAGAATCTTGTTGATGTCAGTTTTGTACCACTACATAACATATAGAAATTGAATACTTGATACAGGATATCAAACACTCAACCCTCTCTTGAAAAGTAAATACTCATGAAGAACATGAGAAAACTCCAAGGTTCCTTACACCTGTGGATACTAACTCAGTTATATTAATGTGA
>MU225061.1:780117-792081 GCA_018584345.1 Thuja plicata
TATGGAGGGCAAAGGAAACATACAGAATGAGGTTGAAGAAGACACGGTATTAGAGGAAGCAGATAGACTGCTGGAGGAAGTCGGGATGACATCGCCACCCTCCCCACCACCACCCTCACCACCACCACGGGAAACGGAAGAAGAACACACTATGGGAATGGAGCACAACATGACAGAGCAAGGTGCAGGCAAGATCTCATTAGAGGATAAAGCAACAAGGCTGCTCAAGGAATGGCAAGAGATACCATGAAGGACATCATCCAGGAAGCAAAAAATCAAAATATGGAAGTCATAGTGAGGGCTGCATAATCTTTAGCAATATTCATGAAAGGGAAGTGCCACACAGATTGGGATCTGCTCTATACTAGTGGGTACACAAAAAATGAAGTAGCTGAAATATGGGCAGCCCCGGGCATCATAGTACGGGAACAGGAGCAGCCACCTCTCTTGAACACACTTCAAGAAATGGAAGTGGCCTTCAGGAGGACATTCTGGCACCTACAGGAAGAAAAAGAACTGACTAAGCAAACAAAGAAGGATTGGGAAGAGGAAAAAGCCACGAGAGAAACACAATGGATGACAGAGAAAGCTGGACTATAAGAGAAGTTAGCAGCAACTGAAGAAAAGTTAGCAGCAGCTGAAGCTAAAAAAATGGATGCCTTACGCGTGCTGCAGGGAGTTCGGGCTAAGAAGAAGGCGGCTGAAAGGGATCTCCTATGCTTCTGGGAGCAAGCTCCGAGTCCAGGGATGTCTTCACAACCCAACTCTCAAGTCTGATTTTCCTTTTGTATAAGTCGTCTGGAAGACAACAATTTTTTTGGGGGGGGATATATGTAGTAGGAAATAAAGTCATTTTGTATTAAGACTTATTTATGTATTGTCGGGAGGGTAGTTAGGAGTGAGGAGATGCGTCCGTTGGTTTTCCCAACCAACCGGCTACTATAAAATTGTGTCTAGTTTATTGTATGGGTTGTTGGTTTCTGGTAATAATAAAGAGAATAAACACTTCCTTGCCAATCTGGTATTCTGGTATGGTACTTTGTATCTTTCATTGATATTGGTAGTTAGTGAATTATTGGTAGTTGGTTAAAGGGTATCTATGAATGCTTAATGTATCTTTCTGTATATTTGGCACTGTTAACCATCCTACAATGAGAAACTACTTCATAAATTTGTTGCATTTTCCGGTCTTTATAATAGTCGTGGGGAAGGAATGGAAGGCATGCTTGGTTTTTGAGAAGAAAGTTGGCAGATAGTGCAAGTTACGACAAACTCCTTTCGTCAGCACCCTGCCTATTGGAGATCATGGAGGAACTTCCTCTGCGAGGAGTTACAAATCATTGCATATGAAACAACGTGTGGACTAGAGTCGTGCCTTCTGGGCGTGAACAGAAGGTGTGGCCACGAATCAAACCCACGGGAAAGTCTAATCTTCAGCGCATAGATCATTACCGAAAGGGACCCTATCGTAAATCAAACTCTGGACACATACGCGCAAAGGGAAGATGATTGGCCTGTGGGAAACATTGAACGTATCTTTGAATAGGGGGTGGATACACAGCCGAATACCATGCTAGAAATTGTCGGCGCCAATCTGTAGCAGAGGAGTACGTGGCACCGAAGATGTGACGTGTAACATAGCGGGAACGGGTTGGAATGCATTGCGGTCAATCAAGATAAGTGAGAAGGTGGCGGCAGATTCCAACAACATTGCTCAAACTGTTTCCCCAATAGGTGCATAATCCAAATTCTTTCCAGTCTGTGTAATTTCGAACAATATATATATAGACTCATGTTCCTATGAATATAAACAGTGAATTTTATGAGAATCGAACCAATTAATTGCTGGGCATGTATTGTAGATTCTTTAATTCAATGAAAGCACAGTTGGTTTCTATATACTTTGACAAATTCCAGAACTTTAGTAAATGTCTCACAATAACCAATCGACTGAACTTTTGGGCAAAGACAGAGAATGTATGAAATTCGGTAGGGAATTTTACAGTGGTATCAAAGCATTACATCTTGCCAGCTTGTAGGGTAATTCAAGAATACAACCTCATAGGTCAGAAATGAACAACTCAGTATGCGACAGGGATCTTATAATCTTCGAAATACTCGAGTGATACAAAACAGAAACCAAAACAACCAAGTAGCACAATCTAGTTCGTCCATATCGGTTGAAATTGAGTATAGCCATACCGAATCAGACGAAGAGATAATTTTTTATCAGGATAATATTATGGGGGAACCAGACAACAATAGGGATCTAATAGCAACATTAATCAGAAGCCAACAAGATATGTAGGATAATGTAAACCGTATGACTGATTTGATGACTCAATTTATGGCCCACAATCTAAATAAAACCCAGAATAATACAAGGGGAAATGGTGATCGGGAGGATCATTCAATGAACAACCAACCGGAAGGATCCACTTCAACAAGACCTTTCATGCCAACTTTCACACCTAGGAACCCACAACCGGAAACGGAACCGACTATTAGAGACTTACTGGATGAAATACACTAGGATTGGTTATTATCAGGGGATATTTCAGATCATCAATGACCTTTCGAGAGTACCTAGATGTCAGAATGAAGCATAGGCCTAAAGGACAGCGAGGGCACAATAGTGAACTGCAGAGGAAAATCGATAAGATGTCCATTCTGTATTTTGATGTGTCAGGGAAAACCACTGTCGGGGCTTGGGTGCAAAAACTTGACACATGCCTCCAATTAAATCCTATGATGGAAGATGAAGGAATCAAATATGCAGCTTGACATTTGGATGGTGTAGCACATGAATGGTGGCACCATGGGCAAATAACTTTGGGGCACAATCAGATACACACATATGTTGAATTTACTGAGAGAATCATAGATAGATTTGATTCGAAGGATCCTGAACTCCATCTAAAGGATTTACCCCAGCTTAAACAAAACGGAACTTTGGAACACTATATTTCTGAATTTGAAAAGCTAGCAGTCCTAGTAACTGAGATTTCAGAAAGACACAAAATTGTCATATTCATAGATGGGTTATCTGATGCACTCAAGGGATGGATCAAATCTCTAAACCCTCCTACCTTACAGACAGCTATTAAAAAGGCAAGAGAATTGGAACCTTCGACTAAAGGAAAAACATTTAATAAGGGACCTCCACCGAAGTCAGATAAAGACAAACAACTCTTCAACAAAGACAATTTTCCAAAACACAAATTAGAAAAAGAAGAGGGATGA
Source organism: Thuja plicata (assembly GCA_018584345.1). Classification (NCBI taxonomy): domain Eukaryota; kingdom Viridiplantae; phylum Streptophyta; class Pinopsida; order Cupressales; family Cupressaceae; genus Thuja; species Thuja plicata. Next base: position 783,361 of record MU225061.1, read on the forward strand.
ACTCAAGAGGAAAAAGTTATGTTTCAACTGTAAGGAATCCTGGCAGTTGGGACATAGATGCTTGGGAAAAGGCAAGATTCACTATATTGAGGTCATATCAGATGATGAGGACGAAGAGAATATGGAGCCAAACATAGATCATACACCTACGAACACAGAACCCGACACAGGTAGTAAACATGAGGGTGGAATAATAGCATCTATGACAGGAATTCCACATTATAATATTTTCAAAGTTAGAGTTCTACATGGGCAGCGTGTTATTGTTATGTTAGATAGTGGATCTACTCACAATTTTACAGATGTTGCTCTGGTTAAGAGACGTGGTCTACAAACAGAAAAACATGACGGATTTGATGTTAGAGTAGCAGGAGGAACAAATTTAATCAGTTCGCACAAAGTTCCAAAATTGAGCATTTCACTTGGCAATTATACTGTGACTAATGATTTTTATGTTATTGATTTGGCTGATACTAATATTGTTTTGGGAATACAGTGGATGGAAACACTCGATGAATATACACAGAGCTTCAAATTGTTGGAATTTTCTTTTAAGGTTGATGATAAACAGGTAGTTCTCCGAGGGATATCCAACAGGGTCCTGGGATCGTCAGTGCCAAAAGAATGGAAGCCATTTTCAGACATGGTGATGTTGCCTGGACAGCACAGTGTCTTATTTCCACCAAGGTAACGGGTTTTGAATCCAAGCAATATCCAAATGATTTGTTTGAAGTCATAGATTCACACAGTTTGGTTTTTAGTGACATACCTCCAGGAATACCACAAGATCGCGGTTTTGAGCATACTATAGAGCTAGAAGAAGGTGCCAAACTAGTTATTACAACCCCGTACCGGCATCCTAAGAAATTCAGAGATGAAATAGAAAAGGGGCTATCAAAGAGTTGTTGGATATGGGACATATTAGGCCCAGTTCTAGTCCCTTTGCTTCTTCAGTGGTGCTGGTTAAAAAGGATGGGACTCTACGCATGTGTATCGATTATCGGGCACTCAACAAAAAAACAATCAGAAATAGGTATTTGATTCCCCGAATGATGAATTATTAGATGAACTACATGGTGTTGTCTATTTTCTAAAATTGATCTAAGATCAGGTTACCATCAGGTTAAATTGAGGGAACAGGATGTTCAGAAAACTGCCTTTCGTTGTCATTATGGCCATTATGAATTTTTTGTTATGCCTTTTGGACTAACAAATGCTCCTGCCACTTTCCAATCTTGTATGAACCATTTTTTCAATAAACAATTAAGGAAATTTTTGTTAGTTTTCTTTGATGATACCTTGATTTATAGTAAAACTTGGGCAGACCACTTGAAACATATTGATGAAATTCTGGGTACTATGGAATCACAGTCTCTTTATGCAAAAGCTTCTAAATGTGAATTTGGAATGACATAAATTGTATTTGGGGCATATGATCAGCGCTCAAGGTGTGCAGGTTCATCAGGAAAAGATAAGAGCTATTTTGGACTGGCCAACTCCACGGAACCTTTCAGATTTAAGGGGGTTCTTTGGTTTATACAGTTATTATAGGCGGTTCGTCAAGGGGTTTTCATAGCTTGGAGCGCCTTTGACAGACCTCACTAAAAAGGGGGCATTCAGATGGTCTGAGGAAGCACAACAGGTATTTGAAAAACTCAAGAAGGTAATGAGCTCATGCCCAATTCTTGCACTTCCAGATTTTAATCAACCCTTTGTGTTGGAATGTGATGCCTCTGGGGATGGAAAAGGAGCAGTCTTAATGCAAAACAAACATCCCATAGTTTATGAGAGTAGAAAACTCAATATTACTGAAAAATTGTACTCAATCTACGACAAGGAAATGTTAGCAATTATGCATGCATTGGCAAAATTCAGGCAATACTTAGTTGGAGGTAGATTTGTTGTTCGAACCAATCATAAAAGTTTGAAATATTTCCTTAGTCAAAAAGATTTGAATGAGAACCAGCTAAAATGGATCAGCAAGATCCACGCTTATGATTTTGAAATTGAGTATGTTAAAGGTAAAAACAATGTTGTTGTTGATGCCTTGTCTAGAAGGCCAGAAATTAATGCTTTATCCGAGGTAACCGCTGACTGGAAGTCTCTTTTATTGGTAGAATATTCTAAACACTCTTTGCTTGTGAAGTAATGGATGGGAATACTCAGGATGAAAGATATAAGGTTGTGAATGATATTATTTATTATAAAGACAGAATTTTCTTGGTGCCTAGCTCTAAGCTTAAATTGAAAATTATGCAGGCAGTTCATGACTTAGTGTTATCAGGTCATCCAGGTTATTTCAAAACTTACAGGCAAGTACGGGAAAGATTTACATGGAAAGGACTCAAGAATGATGTCTTGCATTATGTTAAAGTATGCACCACATGTCAGCAGAATAAAATAGAGTAATCCTATCCAATAGGAGTATTACAGCCATTACCCATTCCAGATCAAAAGTGGGAAAGTATATCAATGGATTTTATTACTGGATTGCCTCGGGCTCAAGGTAAAGATTGCATTTTTGTTGTGGTTGATAGATTAACAAAGTTTGCCCATTTATTTGCTATTACTACAGACTTTAAGGCTTTTCAGATCGCAGAAGTTTTCTTCGAAGGGGTATTCCCTTTACATGGGTTACCAAAGAATATAATCAGTGATCGGGATAGTAGATTCTTGATTATCTTTTGGAAGGAGTTGTTCAGACTAGCAGGTACGGAATTGAATCACAGCACCAGTTATCATCCACAAACAGATGGTCAAACAGAAATAGTCAACAAATGGATTGAGGGGTACCTTTGTATCTATGTTGTTGGACATCAAAAAGCTTGGGTCAAGTGACTTCATTTGGGGGAATATTGCTACAACACAACCTATCATATGTCTATCGGTATGTCTCCATTCAAAGCATTGTATGGGTATGATGCTTTATCCTTTGTTGACCTTGCTTTTGACAACAGTAATGTCCCTAAATTACGGGATTGGCTTCAAGAATGTCAGGATATTTTGAAAACACAACGATAATTTGCAAAATGCTCAAAACCAACAGAAGGTCTATGCAGATAAGAAACAGGTGGAGCGTAGTTTCGCGAGTGGAGACCTGGTGTACCTCAAATTACAACCTTATCGTCAGTCCTCTCTGAAACGTAGCGGAGCGGAGAAATTAAAGCCTACATTTTATGGACCCTATCATATTCTCCAGAAAATTGGTGTTGTAGCATGAGTTGGACTTACCAGCTGATAGCCGAATACACAACGTATTCCATGTCTCTTGTCTTAAGGAAGCTTTGGGACAGCAAGTAACAGTGTCCGATGATTTACACCGAATGGACAACGAGGGGAAATTAGAGCTGATTCTAGAACAGATTTTGGATACCCGGGAAAGGCGGTTGCGTAGCAGAACTATCACAGAGTACTTGATCCAATGGAATAATTTGTCATCCAATGATGCTACTTGGGAGGGTGAGCAGGTGCTCCAACATCCTAATTTATGGATGCTTGTGGGCAAGCAACTTGGGCAAGGGGAGACTGTCATATCCCCTTAAAATGTTTCCAGTTTAGACTATTTATTATTTTTTATTAGTGAGTTTTTTAAACTAATAAAAAATTATTAATATGATAATAAAGAACTTTTGTGAGTTATGAATAATTTAGGTAGTTTATTTTTCATAAACTACGACAGATGAGAAACTACTTCAGAATTCCATTGCATTTTTCGATCTTTATAATAGTCGTGAAGAAGGAATGGAAGGCATGCTTGGTTTTTCAGAAGAAAGTTGGCAGATAGTGCAGGTTACGACAAACTCCTTTCGTCAGCACCCTGACCTATTGGAGATTGTGGAGGAACTTCCTCTGCGAGGAGTTACAAATCATTGCATACGAAACAACGTGTGGACTGGAGCCGTGCCTTCTGGGCATGAACAGGAGGTGTGGCCACGAATCAAACCCAAAGGAAAGTCTAATCCAATTCATAAGCACCTTCACCTACTCTCTAGACCACCTGGTAGGGTCTGTAAAAACGTGGCCTCAACTTTTCCTTGCTATATGTCTTCAGAGAAGATTGTCTGTAGGGCTTAAGTCGGAGGTACACCAGGTCGCCAACTTCAAAACTTCTCTCTATTTGGTGCCTGTCAGCATACATCTTCTGTTGGTTTTGGGCCCTCTGATTATAGATTATTGGTGGATTTTTTTAGAGCTTTTTGGGGTTTCTCTCAAAATTTTCTGGGTCTTCTGAAATTCTTGCATTGGGATTTGTGCCCAAAAATTTGTTATTCTACCTCAAAATTAGTTCATGTTTTTTGCCTCAGTTCCTACTTAAATCACGATTTTCACGCATTGCTCATACTCTACCTCGATATTTGTGCCATCATCCAGTCAACAATCTTTGACCTCGTCTTTTGCAATGGCATCTCTATCAAATATTCTACTAGAGGGGAGTCAAAAATTCAATGGCAGAAACTAGAATACTTGGAAGTGGTGTCTTTTGCAATGGCATCTCTGTCAAATATTCTACTAGAGGGGAGTCAGAAATTCAATGGCAGAAACTAGAATACTTGGAAGTGGTGTATGATGATGATATTTGAATATAGATGTCTTAACAAAATTGTTTTGGGCAAGACTACTTGTCTTGAAGATGAAGGCAAGGAGCAAGACAAATTTGATGAGCACAATCGGGAAGTTGTAATGCTCATCAAACTTTCAGTCACTGATGATCAGCTCCCTCAAGTTCCTTCTGGCAAATCAGCTACTGAAATTTGGATGCATCTCAAAGGTTTACATGAAACCTCTGATAAGAGTCGTACATTCTTCTTGAAGATTTACGATCATGGTGGATGAACAGGTGTCCCTGCAGGATCATCTCAATAAAATCAAGGACATTCGACATCAGTTGGAAGCCATTGGATGCAAAATGGAAGAAGAAGATATGGTGGTGATCCCCCTGAAGAGTTTGTCATCTCCATATAAGCACTTTGTTGAGACTCTCAACATTGCTTCCACTCATTTTGATGTGTCATTTTCTGATCTTTGCATAATGCTTTTACAGCAAGAGCTAGAAACAACAATTCGGCAGTGGTACCAGTTCATCTTCAAATAAACAAGTTTTTCTGCTAACTCCTTTCATAAGGATCCAGGCAACTCTCAGTTTTCTTAGTCTTCTCAGCGGAGTCCCTCTGCTCAGTCATCAAAAGGCCCGAAGAAGAAAAATATTCAGTGCAACTACTGCCATAAGTTTGGTCATATGAAGTTGGAGTGTCGTAAACGCTTAACTACTCCAACCAAGCAATCTGGTTCATAGCCTAAAGCACATGTAGCGGAGCACACTGAGCAGAGTGAGTTTGCCTTTTACACCTTCATGGCTAAAAGACCTACAGATCATGTGAAATCTTTTGCCTGGTATATTGATTCAGGTACCTCCCGCCACTTCACTCATCGTCAGGATTGGTTCATAGATTTTCGGCCATTCTCAGATTCAGTTATTTTTGGAGGGGAAGAGTACACTGTTATCGGAAAGGGAAATATACAGATTCAGTCTGGCGGAAGGAAATTGATTTTCCTTGAAGTGTACTATGTTTCAGGAATGGAACTCAACCTTCTCTCAGTCAGTCAAATTCTGAGACATTCTCCTCAGCTAGACGTCACCTTCAGTCCCCATCACTGCAATATCATTGATCGGGAAACTCAATATATTGTTGTCGTGGGTCTTCAGGATCATGGTCTATTCAGACTTGTTGACTCAGGTTATTCTCAGGAGCTTGCTATGGCAGCCCAGCGCTCCTCTATTTGTCCACTAGCATCAGCGGTGTGGGCACTTAAATGTGCACTATCTTTCTTAGCTTGTTCGAGAAGATCTTGTCATTGGACTGTCAGAGATTCAAACCCAAAACCTTGGAGTTTGCGAAGCATGTCAGGCTGGGAAGCAGCATCGCACTCATTTTTCAGATGGCGACTCTTGGAGAGCTTCCAAGATATTACAATTGGTCCATGTTGATATCTATGAACCTACGGTTACTCCTTTTGTTACTGGTCCAAGTATTTTTACTTTTTGTTGATGATTTCAGTTGTAAAAAGTGGGTGAATTTCCTTCATCAGAAATCAAAGGTGTTTGTTTTGTTTCAAAAGTTAAAAGCATTTGTAGAAAACGAGTTTGATCAACATATTATTACTCTTTGAACTGTTAATGGGGGAGAATTTTGTTCCTCTGCCTTCTCCCATTTCTGTGAACAACATGGCATAAAGCGTCAATTAACAACACCATACACCCCTCAGCAAAACGGTGTCGTTGAGCGTAGAAACCGCACGATCACCGAAATGGCCCACCCTATGCTTGAACACAAGAGTGTTCCAAAGACATTTTGGGTTGAAGTAGTCCACACTGTCGTTTATCTTCTCAACCGCTCTCCTATAGTGGTTGTCAAGAAATAGACTCTAGAAGAGACCTGGCCTGGTCGTAAGCCCAAAATGAGTCATCTCAAAGCTTTTAGCTCCACTGCTTTTGTTTGGATCCCTGATGCTAAAAGCACCAAGTTGGATGCCAAGAGCGAGCAACTCATGCTAACCGGCTACAGTGATACAAAGCCTACCGACTGGTTGACATCGAGACTAATCGTCTCATCTTCAGTCGTGATGTGGTCTTTTATAAGGAACGAGGGCCATTTCAGCTCTCTCCTCCAGTTATGGATTCAGAGGATCAGTCTCTCAAGGCTCAAGACTTGGGTGTCTGTCTTCCATTAGGTCTACCTGATGAGAGGGCTTGTAAGACACCCCCTGGTCCTGACAAATTTTAATCTCTTCAGCTCACAGGAATTTTGTCAAACAGCTAGCTTGCTTTCGAATACCAAAGTTCTAGTTTGATTGTTTATATTTGTAGTTGCTTGGTAAGGGTGATGAATGCAATGACAGTTAAATGAATAAACACCAAATTTGTAACTAAACTACTAGCAACAATAATATCGAAACAAGAATCATTAATAACAAGTTTATCTTATTTATTCCAGTAAGAGTCAAGTTACAATGTTTGCATACCATTTACTATTTTAGCAAATCGCTAGTAACTCCTTTCAACAACAGCCAATGGTAATGTCTCCAGATCACACGCAATGTCCATACTTAGCCACCAAACTCCAAACCGCACCACCTGTCCAATGTCTTCTATGTTTCCAAGGATTTATGGGCATGGAAGACACTATAATCAGCATGAAATGTCTGCAATGGCACCAGTATGACTACAGAGCTCCAGCTGAAGTAAATAGCTACTAATAAGACCAAGACGGCAACCCTAAATGACAGTCCCAGCAGGTACGGCTCAGCTACAACTCTTTCTCAATTTGTACGGCCTCTTATAGCAGTCTCTTTAGCTTATACGGCACCACTAATCAGTTGTGTATACTCAGCAATTATGCATTTAGACTTCCTTGGTACCAATCAACAGAGATTCATGTGCAAACAACTAACAATTGACTTCTCAGCAGCAAATCGAACCCTAGATAGAATTTAATCACTTCAAAGAAATAACTAGCATAGACAAATTGTAATTACCATGAAGCTCAAGACCATATCTTTCAATGGCGTCAAGAATGATAGCATAGAGGGTTTTGCATCCTTCAAGCCCCGAGAATAATCTCCATAATTTCTCCAATTTCATATGATATCCCCAATGTTACCCCGAGTTTCCGGGATGGCAAATTTTTTTGCCGAGTTTGGGGACGGCTATATAAATATAGACAATTTGCATATATACATTACATTAATATGAAAGCATGGATAAAGCATGCCATCTCAACATCATACTCATAGAACCTTAACATACAACATTTCAATATTCAAACTCAATACTCAATATGCATTCATAATTCGGAATTCATTGTCAATATGCATGTAATATTAAAATAAAAACATACAAAAATTGAAATACACCCAAGAACATAATTCGGAGTTCATTGTCAATAGCAATAAGAACAATAACCCACCTTCCAAATTGAAGCACATTACTATCATTTAAGTTTGATATAAATTAACGGTGTACACATTATAGGCATAGCGTTACAATTGCTTTGGAAGATAATCCTTTGCACATTAGTGCTAGTCCATGAAATAACATTCCTATGAAATACTAACATGAAAAACCTTGGAAACTGTGTTGGAATTGACTGTTGCAAGTTTGACATCGACTCCAGAAAGGGCTGCTATAGATAGTGGATCAAGTGTATGTCTCCCAATGCTCTTCTCACTCTAGACCACATTCTCCAATGATCTAAATTGGGGTTACACTGTTACTCCCCTAAAACTACACCTCCAGTTCATTGTAAGTGGACTGATATTAATACAAACAAGTTTGCTACACAGTTCCAATCATGATATAGGTCTGTTACAGCAAGACGACACCTTGATGCAACCTCCACTTTTCACCAAATCTTCTACAAAGGACCCAAACCAGCACAAAACCAACCTAGCATTGATGTATTGCCACAAAATGACATTGTTGCCCCACTTTTCATCCTGTACCCATGTTGTCAAAGTGGAGGATTTTGAAGTCATAGTCAAGTCTAGTCTTGTTTGAGTCTAGGTCTAGGTCTTCCTTGGGTAGGAAGTTCTTGCCAGGTTTCCCTGCCACTGCCTTTCCTTCTTTAAGCCGGACGGGTTATCTAAAAGTCTTTTCATTTTGGGTAGGTTATAGATCCCAACCCGGCAAGGATAATGTGTTCTTATTGATGATCTTTTTCAAGC
>MU225061.1:796042-811945 GCA_018584345.1 Thuja plicata
GGAAAGGTCACGGCGAGACGCTTCAAGTCCAATACTAAAATGCCAAAATTACTGAGCCCTACTGATTTACTATAAATAGTAAGTATCTGGAAACCCTGTCGAATCAACTCTGATTGACCTGAAACTGAAACCACCAAGGCCAAATCTCTCTTTGATCCCTGTGAAGTCCTAGTTAGCCAACAGGACCAAGGCAAAATGGGCTAAGGACACATCACGAATTAATGTGCTAGAAAAGGGGACATTACAAGGCTCCAGCTACTCCTATTCCTGCATCTCCACCAATGTAATGTTCCAAACCCTCGTTGATTGAAAAACTTCCCAAATCTTCTCTATGCGGTTCGTGCAACTTCTATTCTTGGGTCGCTGGTCTTACGGTAAGAAGGGTTGACCATACGGTAAGAAGGGTTGGTCGTACGATAAAGTGGTTGGTCGTACGGTGAGGGTTGTAGGTCGTAACGGTAAGAGGGGTTGGTCGTACGGTGAGGGTTGTAGATCGTACGATAAGAGTTGTTGGTCATACGGTAAGGTTGTTGGGTCGTACAGTGCTGGGGCAAAATCCGCATGGTGAGCGGTCGTATAGGGATGTCTGCACGTGATGGCTTTACTTGAGGGTTGATTCCACAAGATGATATAAAGAATTTACTCAAAGATGCAAATGGAAGAGCACTTTTATTATCAACAGATATTTGAGTACAATAGTTTCGGATCAAGAGTAGAGCAGAATAGGGTGAGGAATTACTCCCACCGAAACTGCAAATACCTAATAGGGAGGGTCTTTCACCTCCAAAATGGCAGACAACAGAATCCCAACGGGAATTCGCAAGTACAAATAAAATATCAAAATTCAACATGAGAAATACATCCTACACACCGATCATAAATACCCGTCAAACAACTCCCAAGGGTGCACAAATAAAGCCGACACGGCAACAACTACTCCTAGGCTAAAAAAAAAGATGGGCCCGAGATAAACAAAAATTGATCGGAACCCAAATACAAATATTATTTTATATTTAATGACGGGGACATTACAGTCCTCCTGTCCCAAAAATTGCTTGTCCTCAAGCAATCGCAAACTGGGGTGTTCCAAAATCTGCTTGCCTTTCGAGGTGGCGTCTTCTAGCGGTAGATCCCTCTAGCATACAATAAATTCTTTGACCGTGCGTGTCCTCAGCCTCTTCTCCCGAATGGTGATGATCTCGGTTGGCTCTAACACTAACTTCCCTCCTTCGTCGAGGGGTGGTAGATCTGTTGAGACCGTGACGTGTTGACCCACAGCTTTCTTCAGGCACGAAATGTGAAAGACGTGGATTCAACTATCTTCCGGCAGATCCAATTCGTAAGCAACTTCACCTACTCTCAAGACCACCCGGTAGGGTCTGTAAAAACGTGGCCTCAACTTTTCCTTGCCATATGTCTTCAGAGAAGATTGTCTATAGGGCTGATGCCGGAGGTACACCAGGTCGCCAACTCCAAAACTTCTCTATTTGGTGCCTGTCAGCATACATCTTTTGTTGGTTCTAGGCCCTCTGAAGGTTTTCCTTGAAAGACTTCAAAATATCCAACCCTTCTTGTAGCCAATCCAAGGCCTTCGGCGCGCAGCTATCGCCCAATGCCATATCGACGAATGGTGTTGGTCCGTAGTTGTACAGTGCTTTGAATGGCGCCATGCCAATTGACATGTGGTACGTGGTATTGTATTAGTGTTCACCCAAATGCAACCATTTAATCCATGTCTTCTGTTGTGTCGAAACGTAGTTCTTGAGGTAGCCTTCTAGCCACTTGTTCACAATCTCAGTCTGTCCATCAGTCTACGAGTGATAACTGGTGCTCAGCGACAACTCTGTCCCTATGAGCCGAAATAGTTCTATCCAAAAGATGTTGAGGAAGCGGATATCCTTGACGCTGACGATGTTCCGAGGGAGACCATGTAGGCGAAATACCTCACGGAAAATCAAATCCACTACTTGTACAGCCTGATACCCTATAGGAGTGGCGAAGAAGTGTGCATACTTGGTCAGCCGATCGACCACCACCAAAATACAATCCTTCCCTTGCACCTTAGGAAGCTCTGAGATGAAGTACATCGAGATGCTATCCCACTTTTGCTCAGGTATCGGTAATGGTTGTAGTAGACCAGCTGGTAGTGTGTGCTCGGATTTGTTCTGTTGACAAGTAGCACATTGCCGAACGTATTGTAGGACATCAATCTTGACACCCTTCCAGGAGATTCTTCTTTGATTTGTCTGTAGGTCTTCAGGTACCCTGGATGCCCGACCAAGGGTGAGTCGTGCATCTCCTTTAAAATTCTCTTTCATCCTGGACTCAAGCACTAAATAAATCATGTGCTTACAATAAATGATGTCGTCGACCACCTTGTAACTGTCGTCACGCACTTCATCATCCATCAACTAACACACAAAAGGGTTCTTAGAATATTCGACCAACGAGTATATCTTCCAATCCGCCGAAATCTGAGACAAGGAGCATATGGCGGGCTTCCTTGATAAAGCGTCGGTCACAATATTATTCTTCCCTTTCACATACTCAATATCGAAGTCAAACGCCTGGATTTTGCTCACCCATTTTTGTTTTCTTTCGTTCAACTCCTTTTGTTCCAAGAAATACCTCAGGTTGTTGTGGTCTGTACGGATGACGAACTTAGATCCCATGAGAAACTATCTAAACTTTGTCAGGGCATGCATGATGGCGAGCATTTCTTTGTCCTAGATGGAATACAACTTCTCCACTCTCGAGAGTTTCCGACTCTCGAATGCAATCAGGTGACGGTCCTGCATGAATACGGCCCCGATGCCTTCCCCCGATGCGTCGCATTCTACGATGAAGGGTCGAGTGAAGTCTGGTAATGCAAGGACTGGACAGGAACTCATGGTTTCCTTCAACTTGTTGAAAGTACATTGTGCTTGTTAATTCCATTGGAAAGATCCTTTCTTCGTTAGGTCGGTCGAGGGTGTGGCGAGCAGGAAAAAACCCTTCACAAACCTTCTGTAGTAACTGCATAATCCGAAGAACCCGCACAGCTCTGTGAGAGTACTCAGGGGCGGCCAATCCAAGATGGCTTGGATCTTTTCTTGATGAACTTGAACACCTTGACCACTGACAATGTGTCCTAAATATAGTACCTCCATCATCCCAAACTCACATTTGGATCTCTTGGCGAACAAGGATTGTGATTTCATGATTTTTCGCACTTCGTCCAAATGCCTAAGATGTTCCTCCCATGTCTTGTTGTAGATGAGTATGTCGTCGAAGAACACCAACGAGAACTTCCGCAATTGTTTGCCGAAAATGTGGTTCATGCAAGACCGGAAAGTAGCGGGCGTGTTAGTCAACCCAAATGGCATGACTAGGAATTCATAGTGTCCATAGTGACAACGGAAAGTTGTCTTCTCCACATCTTGTTCCCCCATGCGGATCTGGTAGTAGTATGAGCGAAGGTCTATTTTGGAAAAATAGACGACACCGAGCAACTCATCCAGTAGCTCATCAATCCTGGGAATAGGGTACATGTTCTTGATGGTCTTCTTATTCAACGCACGGTAGTCCACACACATCCGCATGGTACCATCCTTCCTTGTTTACCAACACCACCGATGATGCGAAAGGACTGGAACAGGGCCTGATCCATCCATTGTCAACCAGTTCCTGGACTGTCTTTTCAATCTCATCCTTAAACCTTTCAGGATGGCGGTATGGAGTGATGATGACAGGCTTGGCTCCCTCCTCCAGCTCAATGGTGTGCTCAAAACCACGGTGCGAGGGTATGTCAGGTGGAATGTCGACGAAGACCAGACTGTGCTTGTCCAACACTGTTTGGAGCTCGTCATCATGGTAGTACACCTGTTGGGGGCAGTTGAAACCAAACAGTGCGTAGCCCAGACAATGTCATCGTGTCTAAAAATGGCCTCCATTCGTCGTGTCGAGATTTCCTTCGGACCGTCGTTAAACATTCCCCTCAGTACCACCTTCTTTCCATCCACCTCGAAAGAGAACTCCATTCTCTTGAAACTTTGTGTGTATTCATCCAGAGTCTCCATCCACTGAATGCCCAGTATGACCTCCATGTCATCCAAATCTACCACAAAGAAATTGTCTATTACCATGTGGTTCCCCATGGTGATGCTCAGTTGCGGAACCAAATGGGTACACGACAAGAGGTTTTCTCCCGCCACCTTGACTCGAACCCTTGATGTTCCTCTGTACGCAGATCTCTTCTGTTGACCGGTGACGAGTTAATAAAGTTGAGTGTGGCCCCACTGTCGAGCAATACCACAACCCGTTGTCCCTAGAACGTACCCCTTACGCGGAACACAATAGACCTCGGGGTGCCAACAAGTGTCGCAATGGCACCTCCCCTCCGAACCAGTGTGGCAATCCTCTCCGCACAGTCAAAATCTTGTTGTTCGTCTTCTTCAGCTTTGGGTTCTTCCTGGTTTTCTTCTCCTTCGGACATCACCTCAATGTAGTGGATTTTTCCTTTGCCCAAACATCGGTGCCTTGGTTCCCACGGCTCCTTACAATTGAAACAGAGTTTCCTTCTCAGCTCCTGTCTGGTGGCCTCATCCAACGATGGCTTCTTCGGTGGGGTTTGTTGTCTCTTTTCTTAGGAGCAATTGGTGGTTTGGGGTGTGAATAATTTCAGGAGGAAGAGAAAGATGTCATATCGCGTGCCATTTTTATTGCTTCTGTGAGCATGATGGGGTTAAATCTTTTTACCCAACCTCTGAGAGGTTCCATCAGCCCATCCACGAACAACACAATCAGGCGCCTTTCAGAGATATCTGTCACCAGTACGGATAGCCTCTGGAGTTCAGCAATGTAGTGGTCAACTAACCCGAATTGCTTCAGCTGAGCGAGCTCCTTCAAATTAAGTTCTGGATCTTTCCCGTCGAAGCGGTCTATCAACCTCTCCGTGAACTCGGTGTGTGATGTTATTTGATCATGACTGAGGGTCACCATTCCATGATGCCACCATTCGTACGCGATCCCTTCCAGGTGGAGCGCTACAAACCTGTTTGCCTCCTCCGGGATTGGGTTAAGATGAAAGTATTTGTCTGCCTTTTGTACCCATGCTCGCGCAATTGTTGATTGGGCGCCCTCAAAAGATGATAGATTTACCTTACCTATCTTCCATTGAAGGCCATCGTTGTAATAGCCGCGACTACTACCTCTTGAGTATCTCATTCGCAGTTCAACATAATCTTTGATGGACAGGTTCCCCTCGAGATTCGAGTTCCTCCAACCTTGCATTAGTTGATCCTACATTTCTTCGAAAGTGGGCTCTCGTTTCCTTCGAGATACTTCGGTTCTTGGCAGAAACGTCGGCATAGACGGTCGAAGGCGTGTATGAGAGTTTTCTCTTCCTGTGACTGAGTTATCGCCGCCATGTCCATTTTGTTCCCCATTCGTCCTTCCTTCAGTCAGTTTCTGCAACGTCTCTTCCATGAGTCGTTGTCGTTCTTGCCCTCTAATCATGGTTTCACTGAGTTGAGCCTGACTTCTAGTTAACTCCCTCAATAATTCCATAACTTCAACGATCAGATCCTGTGGCTCCCCCGTTCTGTCGAGAGAATGGTACCTCTTCTGGCGTACACCTGAAGCTCCTTCCGCATTCACTACCCAACAGGCTGGCAAGATCACCAGCTCTAATACCACTGTAATGTTCTAAACCCTGGTTGATTGAAAACTTCCCAAATCTTCCCTCTGCGGTTCGTGCAACTTATGTTCTTGGGTCATTGGTCGTATGGTAAGAAGGGCTAGTCGTACGGTAAAGTGGTTGGTCGTACGATGAGTGTTGTAGGTCCTACGGTAAGAGGGGTTGGCTATACAATAAGGATGGTGGTCGTACGGTAAGGGTTGTAGGTTGTACGATGAGAGTTGTTGGCTATACGGTAAGGTTGTTGGGTCGTACAGTAGGTGGAGGTCGTACAGTGCTAAGGCGAAATCCGTATGGTGACCGGTCGTACTGGGATGTCTGCGCGTGATGGCTTTACGTGAGGGTTGATTCCACAAGATAATACAAATAAAGAATTTACTCAAAGATGCAAATGGAAGAGCACTTTTATTATCAACTAATATTTGAGTACAATAGTTTCGGTTCAAGAGCGAAGCAGAATAGGGTGAGGAGTTACTCCCACTAAAACTGCAAATACCAAATAGGGAGGGTCTTTCACCTCCGAAATGGCAGACAACAGAATCCCAACGCGAATTTGCAATTACAAATAAAATATCAAAACTCAACATGAGAAATACATCCTACACGTCGGTCATAAATACCCATCAGACAACTCCCGAGGGTGCACAAATAAAGCCGACACGGCAACACCTACTCCTACGCTAAAATAAAAGATGGGCCCGAGATAAACAAAAATCGATCGGAACCCCAATACAAATATTATTATTTATTTAATGACGGGGACATTACAACCAATTCCTTCTCCTACAGGATCACCCAGACATGCAACTGCACCACTTGATTTTCCTTAGGATTCATCTGATCTTCTGTTTGATGAACCTGATCCTGTTGCACCTCATACTACTGATGTTGGCACTTCTAATCTCCGGCCTAAATGGTGGGCTAAGACGATTGGCGATCTTCATGATGATGAGCTCATCGTGGGTAGAACTACTCGAAAGAAGAGCAAACCTTCTGATTCTGTAAATTTTGCTCTCATGACCAACATTCACAGTGTGTATGAGCCTCAAACATACACAGAGGCAAAAGGGATACCTGAGTAGGAAGAAGCTATGAAGACTGAGCATCATAGTCTGTTGAAAAATAACACGGGTTTTGTCAGATCTTCCTTCAGGGAAGAAACCCATTGGATGCAAATGGGTCTATAAAGTCAAATACAAGGCTAATGGTACTTTAGATAAGTACAAGGTTGGTCTCGTTGCCAAAGGCTTCTCTCAACGTGAAGGAATTGATTATGAAGAGACCTTTGCTTCGACAACAAAGATGAGCACCATCAAATTAGTCCTCGACATGGCAGCTCAGTGTGACTGGAAGGTCCATCAAATAAACGTAAAGAGTGCCTTCCTAAATGGTGAGTTACAGGAAGAGGTGCACATGACGCAACCTCCTGGATTCAAGGTTGTTGGTAAAGAACGCCAGGTGCACAAAACTGGTGAAAGCCTTTTTATGGCCTCAAACAGGCTCCTTGGGCATGGTACATGAAAATTGATAAGTACCTCACAGATCAAGAATTCCAGAAGAGTCCTTCTGACTCAAATCTGTATGTCAAAACTACTGGCAGTGATATCATCATTCTGGTTATATATGTTGATGATTTGATAATCACTGGCAGTTCGGCATCTTTGATTCATGGAATCAAACATAATCTATGTCAGTCTTTTGACATGACCAACCTTGGGCTTCTCCACTACTGCCTAGGTGTTGAAGTTTGGCAGCAGTCTCACAACATCTTCATCTCTCAGTCTAAATATGCAACGGCTTTGAGAGACAAATTCAGAATGTAGGACTGCAAACTTGCATCTACACTGATGGAGTTTGGTCTGAAATTGTCAGCCAAATTTGGTTCTACTATTGAGAATGAATCCTCATTCAAACAACTAGCGGGCAGTTTGATCTACTTGATGCCACTAGACCTGATCTCAACTTTGCAGTGAGTTACATAACCTGCTTCATGACAACTCCTGCTTCAGATCATTGGGCTGCAGCGAAGCGCATCCTGCACTATGTCAAGGGCACTTTAGACTTTGGTATCCTCTATGGACGAACCAAAGATCTCAGACTCATCGGGTACACTGATTCGGATTGGGGAGGCTTTGTTGATGACAAAAAGTCCACTTTCGGGTATGTCTTTAGTTTGGCCATAGGTGCTATCACTTGGAACAATAAGAAGCAACAGGTCATGTCTCTTTCCTCGACAGAAGCTGAATATCAGGGAACAATCAAAGCAAGTTGTGAGAGAGTTTGGCTTCGAAGGATGCTTTCCAACATCCATATGTCTCAAGCAGGCCCTTTACCCCTATTTTGCGACAATCAAGGGGTGCTCAAACTTGCCAAAAATCCAGTCTTCCATGAGCAAACCAAGCATATTGACATTCATTGTCACTTCATCCGTCAATTGGTTGAAGATGGATCTGTGGATTTGCAATATGTTCCTACAACGGACCAGACTACAAATATTATCACCAGGTCCCTACTTCCAAATAAGTTTGCTAAGTTCAAGGGGCTCCTTGGTGTAGTTGACAAATTGGGCATTAAGGGAGGGTATTAGAATAATATCTCTGAAAAGCTTGTTAATTATTATTTTAATGGTCAATATTGTGAATCCTGTAAATATTAGAATGTTTCTAACATTGTTTTATTCTTTCTTTATTAGAATGTTTCTAATAACAACAAATGTTTCGTAATAGAAACATCGTCTTTGTAAACTATATATGAGTGTCTTGCTCATTCATTAATTCATTCAATTATTTTACCAATTACTTGTGTAATATTTTTGATCTTATAGAGCTTATCATCATCCTATGTTCATTTATTGAATCCCTGCATCTGATTGTGTAAACTCAAATGATTGTCTTCAAGAAGTAAGTCAAAAATTTTAAGAAAAAAGGAAGTAATACAACTACAATTTGGTGCAGGGAATAAAGGTGAAGTCAAGTTCAATAGTTTACCTAATCGCACCTTCAAAAGCACTACTAGTGCATATATAGGAGATCATAATGGAAACATTTTTTATGTCATGAGCTTGGACATCTAAATAGAAATTACCAGAAAAGAATGAATAATATGGCTTGAAAAAACAAGATCAAAGCAAGCAACTACTATTGAGAATGATGGCCAAATGGTGATAGGAGAACTTGTATTTGTTATGACCAATCAATTAAGTCAAGAACCTTGTATTTTGACTTTGTACACATGGATGCTATGCATGTCATAAAGACTGGTACATAACTTCTTTTTTTGTGTTAAACCAGGGTGTCCCCATGACCCAGCTCGGCGTCCCCTTTAGGGCAAGCTGGGGCGAGACTAGTCCCTAGGGATGGCGTCACCAGCCTGCATGTCACCGCCATTGGATACTTTGAGGTGGGAGTTGAACTCAGGACATCACAGACCTAGACCAGATGCCTTTATCCAACTCAGCCACCCCCTCGGGTTGAATGGCACATAACTTTTGTTGAAGATAAAAATAGAAGTGATATTTTCATGATGATTGAACTCACTATGTCAAAGGGCATGGTGATGGTCATGTCACTTTGAACAACACTATTAATTTATACTTTCAAGAAAATTTGGCATGTAAACTGTCATGCACTAGAAGCGATGGAGAGTAATAATGTACACTTGTTGATCACAAATCAGGTAAGCGATGGAGAATAATAGTGTACTTTAGAATGAGAGATATGCACACCTCTATTTTCAATATATGTCTATACTTAGTAAGACTGACATGGTTGATGGAGTTCCCTTCGTTCAAGATAGTCAAGACATTTATAAATTGTCAAATGGGAAATTAGAGTTGACACCCATTTGATATTAATAAAGCATAAGCACCAAAGGAGTCTTGGACCTAATACATGTTGATATGTGTAATCCAATGAAGACAAACACTCTATCTAGAGAAAAGTATTTTTTGCTATCGGTTAATGACTCCTCAAAACAATATGGGTCTATTCCAAAAAAAACAAGAAAGAATGTTTTGCTCACTTTGCACCATTCAAAGCTTTGGTGGTAAAATCAAGTAGATACAAAGATCAAGACTATTGGATCTGATAATGTAATGTAAGAGGATCCTTGGGCAAAACAGCAATCTTGCAGCACCCAAAAAATCAATGACTTGCAAGTGCAGGCACGCGGGAATAAAGTGGTTCCTCTTTGATCATTTAGTGAGAACTGAACTTTAATTTTTATAATTTTAGAAGCTATCCCCAAGCAAAAGGCCTTTCTTTCTGCTAAAACCTTTAATCTTTAAAAGCACATTTGAATTGAGCAATTTTGAATTACACAAATAGATACCCCACATATGTCACTCCTCTTTGTTTACTTGGTTTTTTTTTTTTTTTAAATTGCACATCAACCCCAAAAACATGCTCCCGCCAAAATTGAACCCTAAAAACACGCCAAATGTGACCTATTTCAACCATGACTGCAAATTTGAGTGCCAATGCTACTTGATAAAAGGTCGAAATAAGAGGATTCAGCAACAGTTGGGATTATGCGAAGCGAACAGAGCTAGGCCTGACTTTGAATGCAATTTCATCATTTTGAAACACATGTTTTACCAAGGGCCTGCTTTTGGTCAACTAGCTTTTCCCTTGTTTATCGTAAGCCTTTCGAATGTCGTTTCTAGATGTGCCTCTGAGCATTCTGTGCACGTTTAGTAGTTTAGATGATGCATTTGAAATTCTGTAAGCTTCTTCATCATCTCCATGGGGGTCCTCACTTTGTCGATATTGTAGTGGATGAACTGGGCGAGAATCTTTGCAAGTTTGGTGTTAAGGAAATGATGTTTCCTTCTGTAAAATCACGCTAGCTAAGTTTTCAATAATAGTATATGACATATGTATATATACATAGAGTTTAACAAGAAATAGAAAATGTTTGTCAGCCTTCTTGATGTTGTTTTTATGCTAAAAAAAATGTTTGTGTAACATTATCTTAGCCGAAGGATACAAATAGATCTAAAAGAATGGATGCTGCTGCGTCAATGAGCCATGGCATATTTGGCTTTAAGTTTTTCCAATCTAGACTTCTCACTATAAAACTGCATATGAGATATTGCTTAACAAAATATTTGTCATGTAAAATATGTGTAACTAAGCCAGCAATACACACACTCTAGTGTAAGGAAACCAACGCATAAATGGATCTACTACAATATGGCTGACTAAGCATAGATGTCTTATTCTGGAAATGCCTATTTGTATGGAAATAATTCTTTGAATGACATAAAGTAGATTAGAAGTTAGAACCATTTACATGTAATAGTGTAAGAGTGGCATTAATGTATTGTGCATATAATTTTTGTACGCTATCTAGATTGCCTGTCATCACACTGGACTTTCATTATGATTAGCAATGTATCCAATTTTGATATGGTTAATTTATCAATTCCATTCTCATGGTTTTGATAGTCGTTTCTAGGAAACTTTGAAGTTGCTTCATACTATGTAAAACCAAAAAGCCTCTAGGGGCAGCATCTAAAATTATATGCCAGTTCAGGTTCTACTATTATGTTAGCATCTCCTTTCAAAATTATACAACTCCTATGGTTTGTGTTCTTATTCTGAAATCTCTTGTGAAGGCATGGAACCTTTAGAGCTGGAAACTTAAAAAGAGCATTACAGGGAGTTATGAATTTTCAAAATGTATGATTCTCCCCTTGGTATCACCATTGATGCTAATCTGACATAGGTTATCTGTTTTGACAAATCAGACTGCTGAATTACATTTTCAATACAATTTTTTTAATATAGTATCTTGGTTTGCTTCTAGTATTGCTTCTTTTGTCTTCATCTAAAATAAACCCAGGGAGGGTTCTCTCATACAGTCTAGGATTTAAAATCTATTTTCTGCAATTAATGGGTTAAACTCTCTATTTTATTTTCTCTCTGTATCTCTATTCTGTGGCAATGCCCTTAAATTTTTTATTTTTTTTGAAGTAGTTTTTGTCTCTTTTTCTCCAACTTCTATGTTTTTTTTAAATTCGATTTTTTGATGATTTTTTCCCCATTTTTCAAAAAAACTAATACTTTTGGTTTGCCGAAGTTCCCCCCAAACAATTTTTGCTGCTATGGTATGTACAACTTTGAACCAGAACTCTGACACTGATTTTTTATAAACTTCAAATGTAAGAAAAAATATCTCTTGCCATAGCATTGGATTAATTTTTCAATCAGTGCAAATCAGTGGGACAGCAGGACGGGAAAAAAGGGCTTCAATTGGGGGGAGGGGGGGGGGGGAAGGGGGGCTGTAATATACTATACATATAGTACTTGAAATGCTAGTTACAAAATGATGTATAACAGTATAAGAACTAATTATACCAGATACTTGAGCATAGCAAAATTGCAACACCCAATACAGATAACAGTGTACTTGAACATTGAATATCGAATTACCAATTACTATTAAAAATTCAAATTATCGGCAAATAGAAGATTCTGATTTATATTATATCAAAAATATCATAAAGATGATTACAATGAGTATCATGATATTCAGACGTCAAAACAAGTACAAAATCATGTCAAAATGTAGTGAAGGGAGGCCTCTAATCATCTCCCAAGGCAAACTCCTCATCATTGGAGACGTCCTCGGGACGCCTAGGCATCCCTCGGACGTCCCGGGGATGTCTGGCCGTCCCGACGTCACCGGCAGCAACTTGGTGGCGGGAAGGCGGTGGTGGGGGGATGTGGGGACGCCAAGTCTTCGGGACGAGGGGGCGTATTACACTAGTGCGAATACTCTTCATGTTTTTCCTCTCTAGAGATTCATTGTCTTAGAGCTTGGTATCCATATATTCAAAAACATACCCTAAGCACTCCCATTACATGACGTTTTAGCTGTATACTTCTGGTTTGCCAATTTTTTCCCTAAACGATTTTTGGTGATATGGTATGTGCTACTTTGAACCAGAAACTCTGACACCAATTATAAACTTCAAATGTAAGAAAAAATAGTTCCTGCCATAGCTTTGGATTAATTTTCCAGTCACCACATATGCTTCTTCATGTTTTTGCTATAGAGTTTCATTGTCTTAGAGCTTAGTATGCATCTATTCAACAACACACCCTAAGCACTCCCAATACATGATGTTTTAGCTATATACTCTTTATCAGTTCCAAGGGCAATTCTTGGCCACCCATAGACATTAATATTTAAATGAAAACTAACGTGTGTAACTAATTAGACTTATATCTCAGTCTTTTTAACTTATTATTGTCACTTATTATTCTCGAACCACTGAATAAAGTTACAAGTTATTACATTTTGCTTATTCAAGCGATTGCAGTCATGTTAGTATATACAGAAGAAGATTATCACTGCTGAATGGAATCTTTAAACCACATTGTTAGGCAGCACACAACATCTGAGGTGACCCCCACTCTAACATCTAGTGCTCCTATATACACGATAGGCATAAGAGGAGCTTTAATTACTTGTGCATGTACTAATCTTCTTTAGTCTGGAAGAGAACAGAGCATCAGGACAAGAAATGAAATAAATATTCCTTGAAGTTACACTGAATAGGTTGAATGCCTGGATACAGGATTGGTAGCTTTAAACCTAGATCAAGAGCGTATTAAGATAAACACCATATGGAAATTCGTGATGTAGCACCATCTTCCGCACTACCTTCTGCAAAGTTCTCTATTCAGTGGCATAAAATCTAATGAATCCGACTTAATATAGTTAGCAATAATTTATTTGATGGTGTGTTAATAGACAAATATTGTATTAAATGAAGAAGCCAATACGCCACAAAATTTTCAGTTCATCAAAGTAGAAAAACTATAGTTAAATTAGGGAGCTTCTAACTTTCAGTTATTGAACAAATTCATAAAAAATTGCTATTAGAAATTGTAGATGAAAAAGGCTTACGATATAAAATGTACCTTGCCTAAAAGTAACTCCCCGGAAGGAAGAGAAACAACTAAAGGTGGAGCGATCCTGCCGCAGGGGAACACCTCAAAAAAGGCACCAGTAAGAGTATTCATTATAACATATTCCCGCCTGATTCCCAAGCATAGGCCTTCTCCGCACCATGCCATCGACTTTACTACATCTGGTACAGCAAATTCTTTCATTTCCACAAACTCTCGGCTACCTGAAAAAATGATCTTATTATAACCACACATCCGATATAGTTATGCTGAAACAAAGCCATACCTTTGACCTAATAGAAAATTTGCGAATAGAAATGGCCAATCAAGGGCTGTAAGGTCAAAGTTATAATCCTGCCCCGAGACTGGACCTATTATAATTAACTCTGATAAAAATATCACCTGCTTTTGTAAATCGGGCTTTTTAAAGAGGGCATATGCTACATTATATAATTTAATTTGTTTACCATTTTCTTAAGACTTTGGCTGTTGTACAATCAACGAATTTAAGCATACATAAACGCATACCTTACTTACCGTCATACCGATAAATGATCAATTTCTTCTGTTTGTTTACACAAAGGAAACCGCGCTTATCATCCCAAGCGTAGGAAGAGGAACCCTTAGTCTTTCCGATGTAGACAACTACTTCAAAGCCTGGCAGGCGATGAAGTGTTATGGCATCTGAAAGTGAGAGCAGCAAGCTTCGCGACTGCAGGACATCCATGCATATAACAGCCTTTTTACAAAATCCAACCAAAGTCCTTTCTAGCGCGTACGGTTCCGCTTCGATGCTGCCGCTGCCGCCATCAGAGGGGATCTCTCTTCTGCTAATATTACTATTGTTGCTGATCGATAATGATTCGGGAGCGTATATTCTGAGGGAACCGTCAATGCACCCAACCAATACTCGACACCCCCATACCCCAACGCTTTCAATTTTGGCAGGACAGCCCTTCACTACCTGAAATGAATCATAGGCATTGTGCACCATCTTCTTCTCCTTCCTCTGATCCCGTAAAAATTCAGTAATTGTTCATCTACAAATAATTTACGAGGTAGTGGTATGAATCAGTGATGATACAGTTTATTACCCTAATCTCACTATGAAACCCGCACGTGTCTGCCGGACCACTTTATGCCAGCAGGTTTTGAGCCTGCGTCATTCCGCTAACATGCTCATTTAAGCTTTTTGATTTGAAATAGCATTGCTTATATCAAATTTACTTTATTTCACTGACAAAGTGAAAAAAGTGCAGAGTGTCGGTGCTTTAAAAGTATATATGGAAGACATTTTAATTTCTGCGAGACTGATGATGGATGAAGCATTCTTGTGCAGTTGCAGAGCTCGTCACAACTCGCGATACCTTGAGTTAAACCTGAGACCTTACTCAAGCAACTACAGCATATCGGTCCTCCGCGGCAATGCTCATGGACTTGTCCCCTTTCCCTATACCCGACAAATAGGTTGATTTCCCATCTCTCCCTCTTTACTTCGTAGCTCTCTCTATGGATGATGGAATTTTAATGACACAAGCTTGAGTAGTCTAAGGGATAAGGGATCAAGATAGAATCAATTAAAGTTTTTTCAAGTAGATTTTTTTATTATGGATGAGTGGAAGTATTTTAATGACGATTATGAGATTTAGCATAAAAGGGTTAAAAATATTAAATTAATTTATTTTTAGATTCTTTTTTACATTGGCTTTTTTCTTATAAATCTTGGGTAAGAAATTAGTTGTTTTGTTAAGCCTTACCTCTTCAAAAAGCTCATTCAAGTTGTCTACTTTTTAATTATTTTCAAACTAACTACAAATATCTTCATATACTGCACACTCTTTGATGAAACAAGAGACAAAATTGATTATAGCTTGGCCTACGATAATCAAGATGATGTATAGGAAGTAAACAACAAGAACATGACAATATTATTTTGCACAATTTAATTTAATTTATAAGTAAACTAAAACTAGCAATCCCACCTTGGTGTGCAAATGGATATGTCAAAGAAGAGTGCAAGGTCGTTTAGGGGAAATGTTAGTCTGCTTTTTTGCATACATTTGTGCAATATTTGAGGTCAATTAGTAGGTAATCTAGAAAATGATGTTGTCTCTTGCAAAAAAGGTCTCAAATGGAGAAGTAATAGTTTCAAATCAACTATGCATCCACTTATAGGTATCCAAACACAACTAAAACCAAACCTCTACATTAGGACTTGATAATTGAAAGTTTCATTACCAAAAGGATATTTTTATGTTTGTAATGTGTGTGTGTGTGTGTGTGTGTGTGTGTGTGAGAGAGAGAGAG
>MU225061.1:812177-834287 GCA_018584345.1 Thuja plicata
TATATATATACACACACACATATATATATATATATACACACACATATATATATATATATAGAGAGAGAGAGAGGCACTCCCAAGTACCAAACCAACTTGCAAATACAATGCGGAAGTAACAACACACAGAGTGAGAGAAGAAACAACAGGTATCATTGATTAATTTATCAAACTCATTACATGTCGGGTTGTAAGGCCTTCCCAGTTTGGGCCATATATATTCAAATGAATTACAGATTGATCTTCCTACATGTGAGATCACAGACCTGCCTTTCAGATGTCTCAACAGTTAATCTTCTATCAAAATCTACTATCTTCTCCCAGAACTACTTCCTAAACTAAGAACAGAGAAACAAACATATACAAGAGTCCATCAAAGAGGTTGACACTCAAATCCCTAAGAGAGACCCAGATTTAGGTCCACACATATCCCATTGAGAGACCCCACATTAATTACGCTAAGGAAATTAAATGTAGAAGTCGGCCAGATCAGGATAAACAACTCGGGAAGAGCATCACCGAGCAATAGCAACCACTCAGTAAGATGATACCCGAGCAAGAGGAACGACTCGGTGAGAACATAATCGAGCCACAGAAAAACCAACTCGATGAAAGCATAACCGAGCAACAGAATCCAACACACACCGAGACCCATTAGTAAAGCAAGACAGGAAGAGTATCCGAGCAACATGGTAACTGAGCACTTCACCAAGCACCCTCCAAACAAGCTAAAGAACAAAAGCAAAAATATTTTTGGTTGAGCAAGATTGCCAAGGACCCAAGATGCTCCTGCATCAGACACCTGGGTTAAAATAAATTATTACCCGAATCATGTATCAGGCCCAACCTGAAATAAATCTGATTTAGATTGAGAATTCCAAGATGAGTCCTCAATAGGTATGTTCTTCCATCTTATCAGATACTCCGTGTATTCTTTCCCTCTTGTACTTCTGCTAACTCTCTATTTCAAGGTCTGTTCAACTTCCTCTTTCTATTTCTTAGGATAATCACTCGGTACTGCCACTTCTTCATCAGGTTCATGATATTCATACAAGTCTTAAATATTGAATATAGGTGATATATCCATGTCATCAGGTAACTCCACTTCATAAGCATTTCCACTGTCAAATCTTCTTAGTACTCTGCAAGGACCAAATTTCTTCATTTTTCAGTTTTCCATATGTTCCAATAGGAAATCTATCTTTCTTCAAATGAACCATTAGTACATCACCAACTTCGAAAGTTTTATGTCTCCTTGGTCTATATGCACTATCTTTGTATTTCTGATTACTTTTCTCTAGCTTTTGTTTTAAATCCTCATGCAATGTCTTCGTAAACTCAGCAAATTCCTCTACTTCAGCACTTCTTTTCTCTTCTCGAACAATATCTCTCAAGTATGATATACCTCTTAGTTGTGTTCCATGAACAATCTCAAAAGGTGTCTTTCCAGTACTTCTATTTACTGAATTGTTGTATGCAAACTCTGTTTGTGCCAACATCAAATCCCAATTACCTAGTGTGTCTCCAACTAAGCATCTCAACAAGTTACCCAAACTTTAGTTTACAACCTATGTTTGTCCATCAATCTGTGGATGAAATGTAGAACTGTACTTCAACTCAGTGTCCAACTTCTTCCAAAGTGTTTTCCAAAACTAGCTAACAAATTTAGTGTCTCGGTCAGAGATAATACTCCTCAGTAATCCATGCAATCTGACAATCTCCTTAAAGAAAAGATCTGCTATATGTACTGCATCTGATTTTTTCCTACATGGTATGAAATGTGTCATCTTAGAAAATCTATCCACAACAACAAATATGCAATCATTACCTCTTGTTGTCCTCGGTAAGCCAAGAACAAAATCCATCCTGATATCACTCTAAGGTTTCTCAGGAACAGTAATCGTTGTATACAATCTAGTATTCTGACTTACTCATTTTGCAACTTGACAAACTCCACATCTTTTCACAATTTTATGAATATCCTTTTATAACTAAGGCCAAAAATACCTTTCCTTAAGCAAGCTCAATGTTTTATCAATACCAAAATGTCCAGCCAATCCACTACTATGTTTCTCCTTTATCAAATTAGTTCTCATTGAACCTCTTGGTTTGCACAACTGAATACCTTTGAACAACATATATTCCTAAATGAAATAGTCTTCGTACTTACTCGATTGATTTGAATTAGGTGCTCTGCACACTCTCCATTGCTTAGAAAAATCAGGATCATTTTCATACAAATGCTTCATGTCATCAAAACCAAGAACTTCAATTCTCATTTCAGTCAACAAAGATCTTCTTCTACTTAATGCATCAACAACTCGGTTAGAAACTCCACGCTTATGCTTTATTACAAATGTGAAACTCTATAAATACTCTATCCATTTCATATGTCTCTGATTTAACTTATTCTGACTACCCAAATACTGTAAAGCCTTATGATCAATATACAACACAAATTCATTTGGCAGCAAGTAATGTCTCCACTTCTTCATAGCTTGAACAATAGCATAGAACTCTTGATCATAGACAGAATATTTCCTCTTAGCATCATTCAACTTTTCACTAAAGAAAGCAACAGGTTTACCTTCTTGAGTTAACACAGCTCCAATTGCACTTCCACTTGCATCACATTCAACTTGAAACACCTTATTGAAATTAGGTGAGGCTAACACAGGCAATTCAGCAACCTTCAGTTTCAAAGTCTCAAAACTCTTATCAGCTCCATGTGTCCATTTGAATTCTCTTTTGTCTCCTCTCACTGTCTCAGTCATAGCATTACAAATAGAACTAAAATTTCTAATAAACTTCCTATAAAAACTTTCCAATCCATGGAATGATCTTACCTCACTGACATTCTCAGATGTAGGCCAACTAAGTATAGCTTAAACCTTCTCAGGATCCACCTTCAAACCATTAGCTGAAATCACAAAACCCAAATACACAAGTTCTTCTTTCACGAAGGAACACTTTTTCAGGTTTATCGGCGACTTTTCCTCTTTCAATCTCTACAACACTTGTCTAATATGCATCAAATGCTCTTCTCTAGTCTTACTGAATATTAGAATATCATCCAAGTATATAATCACACATTTCTTCAAGAATTTCTTCAAAACTTCATTCATTAACCTCATAAATGTACTTGATGCATTAGTTAAACCAAAAGGCATAACCAACCATTCATACAAACCTTCCTTTGTCTTGAAAGCAGTCTTCCATTCATCACCTTCTTTAATTTTGATCTGATGATATCTACTCTTCAAATCAATTTTGGTAAAATAACTTGCTCCACTCAAACAATCCATTATACCATCCATTCTCGGTATAGGAAACCTATACTTCACTGTGATCTTGTTGATTTCTCTTGAATCATTGCACATTCACCATTCTCCATTCTTCTTAGGGTCCAACACAGCTGGTACTGCACATGGACTCAAACATTCTTTGATCAAACCCTTGTTTAATAACTCATGAACTTGTCGATTAAGATCTTCATTCTTGGTTGGTGTTAACTGCTGTGGTGCCTTATTCGGTAAACTAGCTCCAGGAATCAGATCCATACAATGACTGATATCTCTCATTGGTAGCAAACCATTAGGTACATTATCTAAAATGATCTCCTTGTACTCAATGAGTAACTTCTCAACTTCTGCAAGAATTTCATCTTCTATATTCTTACTTGGTTTGTTAGGAATAAAAGCATAACAAATATCATTTCTTTTCAAATCCTTAACAAACTATCTACCTTCCATCAAACAAACTTTCACAGATGTACATATCTCACCAATAGATTCTTCAACCAAAGGTAACAAAATTTGTTTCTTACCATCAACCAAAGGTAACAAATTTTATTTCTTACCATCAACCCAAATAGAATACCTATTCGATATTCCATCATGTATAGCATGTCTATCATACTGTCAAGGTCTAGCCAACAAATTATGACAACAATCCATAGGCATGATATCACACAACACCTTATCTTAATACTTTCCAATTTTCAGATTCACAAAACATTGTTCACTCACCATTAATGTATGCTCGTCCTTGATCCATGAAATCTGATAGGGCTTTGGATGCTTCATTCTTTCCAACTGCAACTTTGTGACCATATTCTCATATTCCAGATTCTCTGAGATTCCACTATCAATAATTACCTTCTAAACTTTGTTTGCAACTCTACATCTGGTCTTGAATAAAATTTTCCTGACATGATCTTTCTTATCTTTCTCGATCCATAATATCCTTCGGATCATGAGATTTCCTTTCCTCTCTAGTTCATTCGGTGACTCTTCTTGCACCAAATCATTTCTATTGCTATCAACCTTCTTTCTTGCATGGGTACATTCAAAGGATTTATGTCCTTCCTCACCATAATTGTAACAAGTTATTTGGAACCCTCTTCTTCTATAACCACCTCGAGAGTAATTTCCTCTTCCTCGGTATGAACTTCCACCTTTCCATTTAGTCTTTCCTTTGTCTTGAGATGTGTTTGAATTTGACTTGTTTGGTTCAGATCTACTATTTTCACCATGATATCTACCTCTTCCTCTAGGGAATCTGCCACCTCTACCTCTTTGTCTTTGTTCATATCTTTTGTGTAATTTCTCCTCAGCTTTTAGGGCATACTGATATGTCTCTTCAATGCTTTCCATCTTTACCAAACCAATCTCATCTTATATAGAACTTCTCAATCCATTCAGATATCTTTCTACTCTTTCCACCTCATCTTCAACATGTCCAGATCTGATGTCCAATTTGTAGAACTCTTCAGTGTAGTTTTTTACCGGTCTATCTTTCTGCTTCAAACTTTGCATTCACCTAATCAGGTTAATTTGATAACCACAAGGTAGAAACTTGCCTTTCAATTTGTTTACCATCTTATCCCATGCCTTAGTTTTGTCTTTACCTTTCTTCTTTTGATCCAATTGCAGATGTTCCCACCACAAGGATGCACGACCTTTCAAATTTGTACTTGCAATCTTTACTTTCTTGTCCTCTAATACATTTTCATATTCAAAGTATTTTTCCATCTCGGTTATCCAATCTATCAACTCATCAGAATCCAAATTTCCACTATACTCAAGAGGATTGAACTGAGGTGTGGACTTCAAACTTATCAATGCTTGCAGGAATCTCTCTTCTTCCTGATCCATAACAGGTGCAGGTGCAACTTTGCCTTGCACTTCTTCCAATTCATCATTACTAACATCCTCAAGATGTCTTCCTTTGCGTTGGGCTATTTCAACAACTTCCAATCTTACAACCATCTATCTAAGCATATTAGCTAGACTTGGATCTACATTTCCTCTCCCACGAACTATCTTGAATCCCTCTGCAATTGTAGGTCATATTGCAATCTTCTACCCCACAACAATATCACCAACTAGGGTTAGGGTTTACAAGAAGGAACTTAGATCTAACCTTCACTTTGATTCCACCTGACGCAAGGAGAGATAGTAAGAGGGGCCAAGGCACTCCTAAGTACCAAACCAGCTTGCAAATACAATGTGGCAGCAACAACACACGGAGTGAGAGAAGAAATAATAAGCATCATTGATTAATTTATCAAACTCATTACATGTCAAGCTATAAGGCCTTCCTGGTTTGGGCCATATATATTCAAATGAATTACAGATCGATCTTCCTACATGCGAGGTCATAGACCTGCCTTTCATATTTCTCAATAGTTAATCTTCTATCAAAATCTACTAGCTTCTCCCATAATTGCTTCCTAAACTAAGAAAAAAGAAACAAATATGTACAAGAGTCCACCAAAGAGGTCGGCACTCAAATACCTAAGAGAGACCTAGATTTAGGTACACACAGATCCCAATAAGAGACCCCACATTAATTATGCCACGGAAATTAAATGTAGAAGTCGACTAGATCAGGATAAATAACTCGGGAAGAGCATCACCGAGCAACATCAACCACTCGATAAGATGATACCCGAGCAACAGGAATGACTCGGTGAGAACATAACCAAGTGACAAAAAAACCAACTTGGTGAAATCATAACTGAGCAACATAAACCAACACACACCGAGACCCGTTGGTAAAGCAAGACAGGAAGAGTACCCGAGCAACAGGGTAACTAAGCACTTCACCGAGCAACCTCCAAACAAGCTAAAGAACAAAAGCAAACATATTTTTGGTTGAGCAAGATTTCCAAGGACCCAAGATGATCATGCAATAGAGGGAGAGGAAGATATAAGTAGAGATGAAAATATATAGAGAGGTAGAGAGAGATAGGGAGATAGAGAGCAAGAGATAAATATATAGAGAGAGAGGAAGAGGAAGATGGAAAGAGATAAGTAGGTTCAATTTCCAACTGGCTCATATCATGTCTACAATAAGGGGAGAGAGAGAGAGAGAGAGAGAGAGAGAGAGAGAGAGAGAGAGAGAGAGAGAGAGAGAGAGAGAGAGAGAGAGAGAGAGAGAGAGAGAGAGAGAGAGAGATCACATTTAAGAAAGGTAGAGAGATGATGAGATAGAGATGGAAGATGAATATGGAGAGATGGAGATAGAGAGGTGGGGAGATATAGATATAATGGTCTAGGAAGAGGAGAAGAAGATAGAGAGGGAGGAGAAAGATAGAGATGGGAAGAAAAATATGGAGAATAGAGATATAATGAGATAGAGATGGAAGAAGAATATAGAGATATGGAGATAGAGAGGCAGGGAGATGTAGACATAATGGCCTAGAGAGAGAGAGAGAGAGAGATATAGTGGGAAAGATAGAGGGGGAAAAGAGCGTTGCAAGGAGAGGTAAGAAGACAAAAGAAAGGGGAGATAGATAGAGAGGAAGATGGAGATTAAGATGTAGATCAAACAACATCATTTGACAAATGGCATACCAATTGACCTCGCGTACTACAAAAATGTATGCTAAAAATCAACCAATTTTTTTCTAATTAATATTATAATTATTAATAATATTACAATTTATTATAATTATAGATAATCAATATATAATAAAATAAATAAAATTATTATATACATAATTTATAATATATAACATTAATATCATAGTTATAAATATATAATATACTTACATAATATATAGTTATTAACAATATATAATTATAATTATGTTATTAATTATATATACTATACATATTATAAAATTATATATACTAACTACTATCACAGAAGATCCTAGATCAAAACTCTACAAATTAATGATCCAATTGTATGAAATATGTAGCTGTACCTTCAAAAATAGCATTATAAGAATTGTAACCTTAATCCTCGATTTTCTCGAGCAGTGGGAATGCCCATGGAAAAATTGTATTTATAGAATAGCAGCGATGCATTTAAACCGTGGGTATGCCCACAGGAACTATGTATTTTAACAAATCTTGACGATTGTCGAGTTGTGGGTATGCCCACATAATTTTTTGTATAAGTACAGGACCTATGGTCTCGGGCAAGGCTGGAGGTTTTCTCTACCCCGCTCTTTCCTACCAGCGCCTGCAGCGAGCGGGGTCACACTGTAAATTTTATTTATATTAATAAAAAATCTTTAGGGCTTCAGCCTTTTACTGATCAAAAATAAAATAAAAATTATATATACTAACATATAATTATTAATGATAAAATTATAACATGTAATATGGTAAATTTAATCATATTATATTTAATTTTAATTAAAATATATAATAATATTTAAAGTACAAATAAATCAATTCATATACATGATGGCTTGCATGCGAGTGAAGGGCAAAGACTTTTGCAAAATTAATCACAGTAATGTTTTGAATATTTTGTCCTTTACCACAAAGGCGAACAAGATTCCACTAGGAAAAAACTCAGGACACCCCAACAAGAAGAACACATGACATTCATGCCAAAAATCAAAGAATGGTTGGAAGTCAGATTTGGTTCCTGATTTTTTTATGAGATCACAAAAGCTTCAGTTCATAGTGAAGCTTTTGTGATCTCATAAAAAAAGCTTTAACCAAACCTAGGAATATCTTAGTAGTTGTATTTTCTTCATGAAATGATGCATATCAAGTTGCGCTACAAAGCGCATTATGGAGTGGGAATTAGCAATTTCGGCAAATAGTTAGCTATAAAATCCATTTATCAAGGCTTTTTCATCATAGAATGTGAAGACACATTCCTCAAAAGAGAAATTATTTTTGGTAAACCGTTGTTTTTAAAAGGTTAGCTTCTACATATTGATTGGGAGCCAAATTTTAATTTGTCTAAGCATTGAATTATGAGACTCCCAAAATGGGTTAGGTTAAAATATTTACTAGTGCAGGGGCACCTAGAAGGACATCTGAACACTTGAGGGGAGAATATCTAAAGGGAGACTCCAGAGCATCCATCAAGGTGGATTGGGATGTTTTAAGGCCTATCATGGCCATTTGTAATAATCAATTCAATGGAGATATGAAAAGTCCAGAGGGTCCTGATAAGGACCCTAGGACCAAATTGTTTGTAAGGGGGGCAATAGTGCCTATATGGGATCTAAGTAGGTAAGAGGGTCCTAAGTAGGATAGTTAGATCCTAGGTTGAGATTAGACAAAATTTTGATAAGTTAGAATACAAATAAATTAATAAAACAAAACTTAGAAATTCAAATATTTGAATCCTAACTGTTAGTAGCTGTTTGGAGGGAAAGGAAGATGAAGGGTTGTTTGGTATTCAAATGCCTTCCAACTAACTTGAATCGGTTTCATAAATTTGAAACATAATATATATAAACTCTACAGAGCATATGAGGATAAGGAGAGTACGATAGAGTAAGTAGATGTATAGACTATACCCAAAAATTGCAATAAATCTCTATTTTGGGTAAATTTCTCATGGTGTTTTAAAGTAATTACATTGTCTATGTGTTTGTAATGATTGGATAACATCAATAAACATTTTTTAAAACAATTATAATTCTATAATATTATATATTATGTTATTCACTTACTGGTTTGTCTGATTGAATCTTAGAATTCTGAGATTTCTTAAGGATTTTGAGTATTATGGAGGGTAAATGATCATTCAATGAATGTTTATTTTATGTTTATCATGGGATGATCATGTTTTGACTTGTACCATATGAATCTAACTTCAATTTGCAGGAGAAGTGAAGTTTTGGGTATAGACCAACAAGTTGTTATGTTGAAGGAGCGCTAAAATGGGTGCATGGGTGTAGAAGTAGGGATTCTAGCCATTGGAGGGATATATTTTATTGTGGAATGTGTTCTCACATTCCAAGAGGAAGGTTAATCCATCATTAGATGTTGGAGAATGTACTTGGAAATTTGATATTGAGAAAGCCCTAGTTTTTAGGGGTTTTAAGGAGTGATTTGGGGCATTTGCGAATAGGAAGCTAGTATAACCAAATTGATTGTAAATTCCTTCAAATGGGACCATATTGACACTCTGTGAAAAGTGGCAAGGTTGGGTGTTGAGTCTAGAATAGGATTCCTTTGTAAAATTTACCTATTAGGTCTAGTGAGGAAAGTAACTACAAAGATTTGATAGTAGATCTTACCGCTAGACATGAGATCTTACCTTTGTTATCATTTGCATTCCAGTTTTGGATTTCAAAAGTATAAAGTTTAATATTTTATATCACAACTGATTCACCCCCCTCTCAGTTGTGCTTGTGGACTGTTATTCCTAACAATTGGTATCAGAGCTACTGGTCCTTAGAGAGAAAGCTTAACAACTTGAGGTGATCCTGAAGATGACTTACTACAAGAAGGATAGTCTAAAATTTGATCCTAAAAACTTTGACAGTTGGAAGAACAAGATGAGAACACACTTGCTATGTTTGGGATTTGACGACTGGATGATCACGAAAAATAATGAAAAGATAGCGACTGAGGATGAATTGGAGAAAGATACTGAAGATGATAAGAATCTATTTTCATGTAATATGGTTGCAAGGGAATCATTTATCAACACACTTTCTGAAGGTGAATTCACAAAAGTGAAAGAGTTGGACTCTGCACATCAAATTTCGACAAGATTGGAGGCACTGTATGAAGGAGATAAGTTTACAAAATAGGCAAACTTACAAAACTGGAAGACAAAGATGGAATCACTGAAAATGAGAGAAGATGAGAACATTAGGGCATATGGACAGAGAATTGTTGAAGTGGCAACTGGCATTAGAAACTCTAGAGGCACTTACATTGAGGAAGAAGTGATTGCAAAGATTATCATATCTCTCACACCTACATATATAACTAAAGTACAAGCTATAGAGGAGATTATACCTTTGACACCAAACTTCACTAGAGAGATGTTGATTGGAAAGCTAACTACTTTTGAGGCCACAAAATTGGGAGATTCTTTACCTAAAGTTGAGTCAACATTCAAGGCAACCGTGCATAGAAACAAAAAGACCTTATCTGGAATTGCGAGCACAAGCAATAGTAACTTGAGAGAAGAGCTTGGAGACTATGCTGAGGAATGAGAATAGATACATGAGGAAGAAAGTAAGATAGGTGAAGTTGTAGCACTGATCGCTAGAAGAGAAAAGAGAGGTAAGGGTAAATTTGAAGGCAAATTACCTTTGAAATGTTTTTCATGTAACAAGATTGGTCATTTTGCATCTCAATGTCCTACAAGGGTTCCTAAGCATAAACCTAAGTTTTACAAATCAAAGTATCCTAAAGACAAGGAATGTTATTATGCTAGTGAGGTTGTTTCTGATGATGATGGTGACTACGATGAAATTGGATTTATTGCTATAAAGGATGATGAACCTATACATGGAGAAAAAGCCTTAGTATCTCGTGTTGAAAAGAAATCTGAACGGGTTATAAATAATGGTTGTTCACATCATATGACTGGAGATAAAAATAAATTTGTGAGTCTGAAAAGATATGATGGCGGTGTTGTTATATTTGGTGACAATACTCCTAAGCTTATCACTAGTGTTGGATCTATTTCTCTAGATGGAAAGACTAATACTGACAATGTAGTACTTGTTGATGGACTTAAGCATAATCTGTTGAGTGTTGGGCAATTAGTGGACAGAGGTTATCAATGGAAATTAATTGATGGGAATGCTCTATCAGAAGTAAATCAGGAGATTTGATAGCATCTGGTACTAAATCTAGAGGTAATGCATTTGAATTGAATACATCTGAAGCTTCTTATTTTATTGCAAAGGTTGATGACAAATGGCTATGGCACAAAAGATTTTGTCATGTAACTTTGATAAAATTGTGAAGGAAAGTATGACTAATGTTGTAAGAGATCTACCTAAGATTGTAAATCCATCTAACACTATGTGTAGAGAGTGTGTTATGGGGAAGTAGACCCGAAGCAATTTTAGAAGCAAATCTTATTCAGCAAAAGCGAAGTTGGATCTGATGCATACAGATCTGTGTGGTCCTACAAGAACAAGATCTTATTATGGTGAGAGGTACTTTATACTCTTTGTTGATGACTTTTCTAAAATGATGTGGTTTACATATTTGAGAGAGAAATCTAAAGCATTTGACAAATTCAAGTTATTTAAAGCAAAAGTTGAGAATGAATCTAGTCTGAAGATAAAATGTTTGAGATCAGACAGAGGTGGAGAGTTTACATCAGATTTATTTAATACCTACTGTAAAGAACATGGAATATACAGACATGCATCATCTCCTAAAACACCACAACATAATGGGATAGCAGAGCGAAGAAATAGAACTATATTAGATGTTGCATGGACTATGTTGCTAGAAGGAAATGTGTCACATGTTCATTGGAGAGAAGTTGTTGGTACTGTTGTGTACACCTTGAACATAATTAAGATCAGAGAAGGTACAAGTAAGACTCCTTATGAATTATGGTTTGATCATACACCTACTGTAAAATATTTTAGAACATTTGGAAGTAAATGTTATATCAAAAGAGATGATGAGATATGGAAGTTTGATGCTAGAAGTGATGAAGGAATTTTTCTTGGTTATTCTCCTAAAAGAAAAGCATATTTATGTTTCAATCTGAGATTGAGGAAGTTGATTGAAAGTGCCAATGTGAGGATAGATGAAAAGTTTCATATTCAGGAAAGAATATATGGCTATGGTCAGATTACAAAGATAAAAGAGGTCACTGTTGAACCTGAAGAACCTTTGATGATTGATAATGAGACTGAACATGAATTAACTGAGACTATTGAGACTCCTAAGACTCTGAGGTATGTTAAGAAGGATAATCCCAAAGATCAAATTATTGGTGATGCAAGTAAAGGTATGATGACTAGATCTAGAACTAGAGATGAAATTTGTTTGATTTCTCAAGTTGAACCAAAAACTACTGATGAAGCATGTAGAGATGAATCATGGACTAAAGCTGTGAAAGAAGAACTTGAACAGATAAATAAAAACAATACTTGGAAATTGGTTCTAAGACCTAAGAACAAAAATGTGATAGGAACTAAATGGGTTTTCAGAAATAAGATGGATGAGGAAGGAGCAATGGTAAGAAACAAGGCTAGACTGGTGTGTAAAGGATACTCACAAAAATAAGGCATAGACTATGAAGAAACATTTGCTCTTGTTGCTAGGTTGGAAGCTGTGAGATTATTTCTTGCTTATGCTGCACATAAAGACTTTAAAGTATATCAGATGGATATGAAATCAACATTCTTGATTGGTAATCTGGAAGAAGAAGTATACACTGAGCAACCTGATGGATTTCCTTTGACAGAAGATGAAGACATGGTTTGTAAGTTGAAGAAAGCACTGTATGGACTGAAACAAGCACCGAGAGCATGGTATGCAAGACTGGACAAGTATCTACTTCGTCTTGGTTTCAAAAAAGGTAATGCAAATAGTAATTTGTATTTAAGAAATGATGAAGGTGGAATCTTAATCATAGATTTTTTTTTTGATGATATCATTTTTGGAGGCAATGATGAGATGAGTAAGAAGTTATCTAAAGAAATGGAAAATTAATTTGAGATGTCAATGATTGGTGAAATGAAATTATTTCTTGGTTTTCAAATCAATCAGAGTAAGAATGGCATTTTTATATCTCAGACCAAGTATATTAAGGAAATGTTGAAGAAGTTTGGAATGGAAGATTGTAAACCTATTGGAACACCTATGGTGACTGGTTACAAACTAACTAGTAATGATGAGACTCAAAGTGTTTTTCAGACAAAGTACAGATCTATGATTGGTGGTCTACAATATTTAACTCACATTAGACCATATATTACCAATGCAGTTGGAATTGTGGAAAGATATCAGACAGATCCTAAAGAGACACACCTTGTTGTTGTGAAAAGAATTTTCAGATACTTGAAAGGAAGAACAAAATATGGATTATGGTATGAAAAATTAAATGACTTTATTTTCCAGGCTTATACTGATGCTGATTGGGAAGATAATGTGGATGATAGAAAAAGCACAAGTGGTGGCACATTTTTCCTTGGGAAAAGGCTGATTTCTTGGTTAAGTAAGAAGCAGGACTGTATTTCTCAATCTACTGTTGAATCAGAGTATGTTGTTGCTACAATAAATTGCACACAAGTTGTTTGGATGAAACAAATGTTGAAGGACTTTTGAATAATTTTTGAAGAGCCAATGGTTATCCATTGTGATAACACTATCATAGTGAATATGTCAAAAAATCATGTAATGCATTCAAAGACTAAACACGTTTCTATTAAGTATCATTTCTTGAGGGAGAAGGTAGCAGAGAAAGAGATTAAACTGGAGTATATTAGCACAAAGGAACAGGTAGCAGATATATTTACAAAACCTTTGCAAAAAGATGCTTTTGAGTATCTCAGAAGCATGCTTGGGGTCAAAGTCCCTCATTGTGAAAATTAATTGATGCAAGGTATGCATCAGTCCAGTGGATTTCAGAGCTATATCATTTTTTGGACTTGATGTATGGATCTACTCCTTAGGGGGAGTGATCGCAAGAACACTACGGAGCACATTTGGGTGATTTTGCAACTGGCTATTAGACATGAAGATTTGAAAAAACTACACCTTACAGATGAACTATGGCACCCTTTGCATTGCTGCCAAAGGGGGAAAGATTCTATGTCAAAATCCCTACTATTTTGGGGAGATTTTGTGTTGAGGATATTGAGAAGATTGTATTGAGAGAGAGTACTTTTTGGGTTGATGGATTTTCCCATATGTTGCCATCAATGCCAAAGGGGGAGATTGTTGGATGATATTATATTTGGATACTATTCATACTATTAATATTCATATTTTTTCATTGATGTCAACATATGTTTTTGTGAAGAGGACAGACTGGTTATTTGATTGACATAAGTGTATGGACACTGTATGGATGTTTTAGAATGATCAAAGACAAGGATATGGAGACAAATGTGTAATGACCTTATTCCTAAGGTCACATGACTTGAGGTTTCATATTAGTGATGTTACATATTATTTAATGAAGATGGGTTCTTGGACTGTAACAATAATGCTTGACAGAGAAGGTCTTTATATTTTCCATATATCTTACAGATGAAGACGTTTCAGTTTATGCAAGCTTATGGGATGACTAAGGATGCATTGAAGAATGTTCATTACTGATCGATAGTTGTGAAAGTACTGGTGACGTCAGCTGTGGTGTGTATTCTGGAGGAGACCTATTTTGGTGGCTGACTTCAGACATGTAGCGTGTATTATGAATTGTGAGCGTGGATTGTGGATCTTGGAGTATAACTAATGGATTGTAATTGATTTTTAATTGTTATAGGTACCGTGTGTATCTTAGCAAGGGGTTAAACAATTATTTGTATATTGGGAAAGCCTAATTAATTGTTTGTGCATTTGGGAAAGCTTAATTGGCCGACCTTATGAATTATTTTAATAGGGTATATATGAGTGATCTTTTCTTTTGGAAAGATGTGGTAGAGATTAAAAAGGAAAAGAAGTGTAAGATGTGAGGCTTGTTTTTTTGTTGGATGTAGAGTAGAGTTTGTGATAAGAATACATCATTGGAACTTACTAAGCAAAGACAGTTGCTATCAGACAGTTCACTGGATTGTATATTTCTTATATACACTTGTTCGGATTGTAAATCTTTGAGGGTGGCTTTAACTTTATTTGGGAAGTGTGCTTGGGCAGTGAGCCTACTACTTTTCTTGACTCCTAACAGGGTCTGTCTTCTAACATGGACTATGTACTGTAATATTGTAATAAGCTCCTAACAGGGCTAAATCCTTTAACATGGATGTTATACTCTCAGTACATTATTTGTGGGTGCTAATTCCCACTGGGGTTTTACGTTTAACAAGGTTTCCTTGACAACAAGTATTGTGTTATTGTGTTAGCATTTACTGTGTTATCATTTGTATTATAGTTTTGGTTTTTAAAAGTATAAATTTTAATGTTCTATATCATAACTGATTCACCCCCCTCTCAGTTGTTCTTGTGGACTATTATTCCTAACAAACAACGATGCTTATGGTAAACCCTGGGTGAAATCGTTGAAATTGAAGATATCCCTGAAGAGAAAATTGTGAGAGCCTATGACAATGTCCTCAATGACAAAACCTTCCTGGGGAGTTCTGTCCTCCGTCAACTCGCCATCAACTTCATTGACCATCTCCTTGTCCATCCTGAGCTCATAGAATGGGACCAACCTAGCGTCATACACATTGACGAGTTCCAAAGCGAGGAAGCGCTCCTGAGATTCATGGGAGCTATAGAACAAGAATTTGACTAGGGGCATGAATTAGCATATAT
Source organism: Thuja plicata (assembly GCA_018584345.1). Classification (NCBI taxonomy): domain Eukaryota; kingdom Viridiplantae; phylum Streptophyta; class Pinopsida; order Cupressales; family Cupressaceae; genus Thuja; species Thuja plicata. The sequence continues at coordinate 827,858 of MU225061.1, forward strand.
ATACAAATTGGATCCAAAGGCATAATTTGGGGAAGAGGAGGCCTTCAACCATAACAATGAAATAGAAAACAAAAATAAAAAAAGAGAAAAAGAGAAAAATTGATCCCCTGGTGAAAACCCCTCTGGGGCACTATCTGATCGCAAAAAGGTAAAAACAAAGGGCATATCTGCTGGTGAAAACCTCTCTGAGGTGCCACAGGATGAAGACCCTCATCTTCCTCTCATCCATGATTATAGACCTGAGCAGTCATCTATCCTCATTGAAGAAACAAATCCTATCAATCTGGGCACAGAAGAAAATCCTAGCATCACCTACATTGCAGCATCCTTAACTGAGGTAGAAGAAACAACTCTCGTTGCTCTCCTACGAGAATCAACCAATAAATTTGCATGGTCTTATTCTCACATGCCAGGATTAGACCCTAACTTGGTGGTGCACCATCTGTCTGTAGATCTAAAAGTCAAACCAATAAAGTAGAAACTTCACAAAATGCATCCCAAGGTAGCACTATTGGTCAAGGCAGAATTGGAAAAACTTCTATAGGAAAAAATCATTTGTGCCACTGACTACTCAGAGTGGACTTCCAACATGGTGCCAGTATCTAAACCTGACAAATCAATTAGGATATGCACGGACTTTCAGGATCTTAACAAAGCATGTCCAAAGGATGATTTCCCCCTTCCCAATATTTACATGATAGTAGATCTTACTGCTAGACATGAGATGTTGTCTCTTATAGATATTTTTTCAGGATATAATCAGATCTATATCTTAGAAGATCAGCATAAGACAACATTTACAACCCCTTGGGGTACCTTCTGCTATAATATGATGCCATTTGTCTTGAAAAATGCAAGGGTGACTTATCAACGAGCCATGACTGTTATCTTCCATGACATGATCCACAAAATTCTTGAAGATTATGTGGACGATATACGGGCCAAATCAATCAAAATGGAAGATCACCTGGATGTGCTCGAGTGTGTATTTTACCATCTCAAACATTATGGCCTAATGCTTACCCAAGGAGTGCATTTTTCAGGGTCACATCCAGAAAGCTCCTAGGGTTCATCGTATCTAGAAGAGGCATTGAAATATATCCAAAAAAAGGTACACGCTATCATGGAAATGCCTCCACCAAGAACACTCTGGCAACTGCACAGCCTGCAAGGAAAACTACAATCTTTTCCAACCATTTTCTCATCTCCTGTGCAAAGATAACAATTTTAAATGAGACCCTCAATGTCAGAAGAGTTTTGAAAAAATCAAAGAATATTTGGCAAGTCCACCCATCTTGGTACCACCTGTACCAGGTCGACTACTCATCCTATATATTTCTATTACTACAATAGAACTAGGGGCACTCCTCACTCAGTTAGATGATGAAGGAAAGGAAAGAGACATTTATTATATCAGTTGGACCTTAGTGGGTTATGAGCTCAATTATTCCCCTATGGAAAAAGCATGCCTGGCAGTGGTTTTCACCACTCATAAACTCCGCCACTACATGCTCAGTCACACAGTCAAGCTCATTTCAAAAGTAGACCCTCTCAAATACCTACTATCTAAGACTACCCTCATTGATCGAATGGAAAAATAGGTTATGTTGCTAAGAAAGTTTGACATTCAATACGTAGACAAAAAAGCCATTAAAGGGCAAGTCATCACAGATCAGCTAATAGAAGCACAATTGGTAGACACATATCCTTTGTCACAGAATTTCTAGATGAACATTTATGCATGATAGAAGAGCAAACCACCTAGAAACTTTACTTTGATGGGTCCTACGCAGCTCGTGGTGCAGGGGCATGAATACTCTTTGTCAAACCTCAAGGTGACTACATCCCTATGTCATTCAAATTGGGATTCCCCTGCACGAACAATATTGCAAAATATGAGGCACTTGTTGTAGGACTCCACATGGCTATAGAATGGAATATCACAGATATACATGTCTTTGGAGATTCCCAACTCATCATCAAACAAGTCTTGGATGAGTATCAAACAAAAGATGAGAAATTAATGCCATATAAGGAGATGGTTGACAAGATGAAAGAGCATTTTCTCCACTTACAAATGACGCAAGTGTCACAACTACAAAATAAGGTCATTGATGCAATTACCACAATCGGCTCCCTCTTAGAGATTCCTCACGACTCTACGCAATATGAATTCTTAGTTGAGAAACTCCATGCTCCCGCTTATGAGAATGATGAATCAGAGCGCGTATGTATCTTGGTTGGTCCCTAGTCCCCATGGTACCATGGTATCCACACTTATCTGCAAATGGTATCATATCTCCCCATCTCGCTAGCACCCAATGCCAAAACCTTATTCAAAGAGCTTCCCGCTACACTATTGTGGCCAACACCCTTTATCGTCGAGGCTATCACAATGTGCTCTCTAGATGTTGAGATGAAAACGAAGCTGCCTAGGCTTTGTGAGAAGTACATGCTAGGATTTGCGGTGCCCACACAAGTGGCATGGTCCTAGCCAAACAACTTTATGGGCAAGATACTATTGGCCCATAATGGAACATGATGCCTGTGAGTTCGTCAAGAAGTGCTTACCATGTCAACAACATGCTAATCTGATTCATGGTCCTACACAAGACGTTTGTCCTATTGTGCCTCCTTGGCCCTTCTCTTGTTGGGGTTTAGACCTTGTTGGTAAGATCGCTCCCCTTTCTTCTGAAGGACACAAGTACATAATCACAGTAATATAGTATTTTACAAAGTGGGTTGAAGCAATTCTACTCACCCTCACTACAGGTGTCCAGATTTCAAAGTTCATCCTCTACCACATCATCTGCCGCTTCGGCATCCCCTCCACTATCTTCACAGATCATGGAACGCCATTTGAAAACCAACACGTCAACAATCTGTGTGAGTGCCTCCATATCCATCACCGCTATTCTAGTCCATTTTTTTCCTCAAGGTAACGACCAAGCTGAGGCAACCAATAAAAACCTTCTCAAGATCCTCAAGAAGGTTGTCAATGATACTAATCGTGACTGGAATCTCCAAATTAACCCCTCCCTCTGGGAATATCATACTTCCTATCGCACTCCCACATGTACCACTCTATATTCCCTAGTCTATGGTGTTGGAGTTGTCTTACCAATTAAGGTTGAACTACTGTCATTGCGTGTGTCACTCAAGGACATGATTACAGATGAAGACTATTGTGTGGCACGCCTTATGCAATTTGATTTGTTAGATGAGAAACACCAACATGCATATGATCACCTAGTTGTGTATAAAAATTTCCTTAAGAGAAGCGACAACAAAAAGATTCGCCCACGACAATTCCAAGTGGGAGATCTAGTCCTTAAAGAGAATCAAAAGGTAGGCATAGATCGCGAAAAGAATGGCAAATTTCAAGTAACCTGGCAGGGCCCTTATATCATCACTACATGCTTCAGCTCTGGGACATGTCAACTCTCCACTCCTGAAGGAGATCCTTTGAATGATCCCATCAACATCATTCATCTCAGGCACTTTTATGTCTGAGGACATGGTAGTATATTCCAATCTCTGAGAAAATCCATCAAAAAGTATAAAAAGTCCTGAAGAAATACAAAAAGAGTATAAAAAGTCCTGAAAAAAACCATCAAAAAAGAAGAAAAATAAGCTGAAAAAATGGTTGTCCCGGTGAAAACCTAACAAATAGGCGCTTGGACAACATAAAAAAAATCAAAGAAATCAAAAAAGAGTAAAGAGAAAATAATTCGTCCAATGCTGAAAACTTGGCAATCAGGCGCCATGGGCAAGTATGGGTGATGAAAACCTGGTAAAAAGCGTCACACATAATGGACCACATCATTATCTATCAAAATCTTGTCCCCTCATCCATCCTTCCTTTGACTCCATTCCATTCCCAAACTCATATTCCCTGGGTGTTCCAAATTATCACACGCATCAACAGCACGATCCAGTCGCATATCATCTCGCCAGAGATTTTTGTACATATTTGCTTGTATTTAGCCACTCGATTTCATCCTTGTATATTTGTGTCTTGTCTCATCTCCTTGCCATCACACTAACTTTCTAATCCTCCGTCATACTAACTTTCCTTGCTTGATCCTTTACAGTCTACCTGTTCGGTTGATCAGTCGAAAGTGGCACACACCAAAAACATGAGTCTCGTTGCATCCATTGCATCCCCCTGCATCCCTACATTTTCATATCATCTTTGCATTATTGTTAGGTTCATTGAATCTATTGTCATTTCTACCCATACATTTGCATACATTCATTACATTTCATTGCATATTTAAAAATAAACATTCATCACATATTCAATGCATCCATTACATTTCATAAAATACAAAAATATACATCAAATGCATCACATACATCTAGATACATGCATATAAACATCTCATCCTGCATAAACACAACATAACATATAAATCATAACTCATCACATTCTGCAGCATTAGTGTAAGTACTCATATAAGCATATACATCATAAAGATCAACGCATAAAATCATCAAGGCCATCATCATATATAAAATCCATGTCCAAAGTCTACAAAGTCTATCATCAATAAGTACATCGACTATGCACCTAGGTGTTGGTATGCATATACATCTCATCTCATCCAAAAATACAAAAATATGTGTCATGATCCCCTGATCAATCATGCGGGTGGTTGTGATGGTCCCTCGCCTCCTCCATGTTTTGGTGGTGGACGCGGTGGAATCCCCAGTGATCCCTGTGAGGCCCGCCCTGTGCTCTGTGACCGAGTCTGCTCTATGTATGCGGGTTGCCTCTGACCCTTTGGTACTGCCTCATGATATAATGTATGATAGTGTGTTGCCTCTTAGCCTTCCCTAGTTGCATCCCTATGTGCAACAAAGGCCTCAGATATCACCTGTGCCATACCCCCTGCATTGGCTTCCTGTCGAGCGATATCTCGCTCAGCCCTGTAAGTCTTTGCCCGCCTATGTGTTGCATCCCTCTCTAAGATCAATGCGATCACCTTCTTGGTAGCTTGATCAATATTCTCTGTCAGGGTCCTTAGCTAGTCAATAAGTGTACCTATCTCTGTCCGCAGCTCGACAACATCCTCTGTCATCAATCCCTTTGAAGAGAACTCCCCAGAGTCCACTCTCCCCTATAAGGTGTCTAGTGCACCCTCTTCCCTATCCGCCCATGTTATCTCTGCAGCCAATACTCCCTAAACCCGAGCCAACTCTACCTACACACTGGCCTTTGACACTTGTCATATGACTAAGAGCCCCTATATCTGTCTCAGCTCTGTCTTCAAGTTATCTCACTCTACAAAAACTGTGTGTGCCTCCTATGATATGTATCCTTCCAGTGGTCCCTGTGGTCCCTGTGACACCTATCCCTATATTGGCACCTGTGGTGCCTATTCCTATGCCTCTCCTAGTGGCCCTTGTGGCCCCTGATCCAATCCATCCCCCTCTCTGTCTCCCTGAGATAGCTCATGTGCATCAGTGCATGCACGTACCCGTCTCCTCTGAGGTGCCCTCCTCTGCCTAGCTGCTGATGTCTCTGGGGAATCTTCCACCACTGTCCCATCGTCCAAATCCATATCATCTGTCAGATTCTCATGGGCAACCACCTGTACTGGGTTAGTCAGACGCAAAGGTACATGTGCAACCCACCAGGTTACATACTCTACAGTAGTCCCGACATCTGCTACATCGATCCTAGCTACCCAGTCCACTCATGCCAGGGTCCTCCAAGTGACTCTCATAGTTAGTACATCTGTATACCTCTCCCACACTCCTACCTCCTTGGTGACATGAGGATGTAGAAAATCCTCTGCCACCACCCCCTGCTGCAACCCAAATTGTCACATCACCCGAGATGGTCAGTATCTCTCTATCCGATGGATGGTCCTCCCCAGAAGGCAACAGTCTGTCTGGATGAATGAGAGATATAAAATGTCCTCCTACCCATCCTCTACCCATGTCTGTCAGTCCATGGCCCCCATAACTCACATGCTCTGTATGGTGTCAAGCAGAAAAATTAGATCTCATCAATCAGTCTCCGCCAGTATCTTGTTTGTCACACTGATGTGTATCTCAGTGGTAGATGGTATCAATAGGCATATGGCTCTCTAGGTTTTCATGCATCTCGTACTCTCATCGACTGAAGCACTGCAATGTGCTCCCAAGCCCACACAAGTAGCAACATCACTCATGTCTGTTATGCACCCCGCGATACGTAGCCATGTGTAGATCATGGTACAACTGTCCTAGGACAATGTAACCCCAACAATATGTAGTACCCTGCTCTATCATCTCTGCCAGAACCCTCGACCATATCTGTAGACACCCTAAAATGGACAGGCTTGCAACTTTACATTAAAAACCCTAATTTTCATCTATTAATTAATGGTTTCTTAATCATTAATTAATCATCTATTTTCCTCTAAATTCATTTCTCAAA
>MU225061.1:834387-854870 GCA_018584345.1 Thuja plicata
CGCTGCCCAGCCAATACTGAGCATCAAGAACAGCGTTTCGGAAGGAGTAGAGAGAGACAATAGAAGCTTCAAGCTTCGAAGGGTTTGCATTCATTTGTCTTCCTTTTCGTTGTTTGTACATTTTATTTCTCACGTTTCGATCATTCGTTTAGTAGTTATTGCGTATTAGATTTGCATGCACTTGTGAACCTTGGCTACTAACCCCTGCCCTTGGAAAGCTGTGGGAAACCGGAGAGAGAGGCATACAATATCATCCCAAAACCATGTCTTGATAGGTCAGCCAACATCCTCCCTCCTATCAGCCCTGTTTAAAAATAGAGCTATCCTCATGTGCCTCTTGTCAACTGCTAGTTGTTAGGGCATCCAGGTCCTTTATCTAGGAATCCTCCTCAGTGGCCTCTTGAACGCCAGCTGCATGTAGTTCTTGTTGTCCTCTAGTCTATATTGTGGGACTGGTCCATGGATCAATATCTGCAGGATCCTCCACACATCCTCCAATGTGATCGTGGCCTCTCTAGTAGGCAGATGGAACGTAGTCGTATTGCTATGCCATCTCTCCACGAGCGCGGTCAGCATCCCATTATGAGCACATAGGCGAGGCTATCGACGCACATAATCTAATCCAACTAAAGCTAAAAGCCCCCACTCTGCCTCTGTCAGTTGGCCCTACAACTCCATGGTGGGTGGCCAGTGCTCCCTCGAACCCAGTGGTGGAAACTGCACCTACAAAATGCAAAGCACCACCGCATTCATGTCATTTTTCTTCTAGATTCTTGCCCAACCCCTCCCAAAATGGGACATCATGCCCCTAGCTCTCTTCCCGACCCATCCCCGGCCTCAGCCAGCTCCTTCTGTTACCTTCCCCCCTCGACGTCTTCCCTTTTGGCACAGACGACGGTTTGAGCGGAGACGCCAGTTCTTCAATCGGCGTCTCCGAGCTCTGCTCTCCCAGAACCCCGTCTGCAAAGATGCGGGTCCGGGTTCGGCGTCTTTGCAGACACAACAATCACATTTTGATCACCATGATAATAGAAAATATTTTCATATATGTATCGAAAAAAATAATAATTTAAAGCTAGACAAAAAATATGCATCTAATTCATTATCTGCACTCATTTACTTGTAAATAACTTAGGATAATTCTTCTTATAAATTTAGTAATCACAATCAACATAATTTCAAACAAATGAATATGAAATAATAGAGTTGCACATTTTCTTGTGCGAGATCCTCTATGATATGAATTGGGGGACAATTTTCTCAACTATTATGAACCCAAATACCTTTTATATGATAGACTCCACAAAATCCACTATAAGTCGCATACAACTCTTCTTATATTGTATTTGTGTCCAACTTCAAGTACAATGATCTTTCAAGAAGACCATTTGTTTGTGGCAAAACTGTACACAACCAAGAAGCCACAAATAAAGTGAGCAGGAAATGTCATTTTATATAGCTTGTTCGAACCCCTAGCTAACCAAATTTTTAATTTTTAATTATTTTAATTTACAAATGCTTATAAATAGGAGTTTTTTTCATTTTTCCAAAATAAAATTGCAAGATTAATTCACATTTTTAATATATAACGCAGATTGAGGAGAAAGTTTTTGGAGTGGAATTTTGAAGGACCATATTTTTAAAAGAACGATATGGGAAATAGAAGAACAAGGGTATATAAGAGTGCACAAAAACATTCACCACAAAGGCACAAAGATCACTTGAAGAAATAATGGATACATATAATAGACATAAAACATGCATGCATCTTTACTTTACTATTTAATTTTGTATCATGTAACTTGGAATGTTAGAATTAGACCTCTCTCTCTAGAGATTCGTAGATCTCTCTCCCCTCCTGAGCTCTCCCGAGCTCTCCCTCTCCCTATTTTTAGCAACCCAAATTCTTTCTCTAGAGATCTATAGATCTCTCTCTCCCACCCCTATGCTCTCCCTACCCCTATTTTTTTACCACCCACCTCTATCTCTAGAGATCCGTAGATCTCTTTGTCTCTCTCCTCCACTCTTGAGCTCCCTCTCTCCCTATTTTTTACCAATCTCTTTCTGTGTATACGCGCGCGCGTGTGTTTATAGGCCTCTCTCTCTCTCTCTCTCTCTCTCTCTCTCTCTTCTACCTATAATTTTCCTTGAGTAGTTAAATATATTCTGAATTCTTGTCTTGTATATATGACCTTTGTGTGTATCTTAGGCTCCACAAGCATAAACTAATGCAAAAGTCAAGCCAAATTTAGTTATTGGAGCAAACAAGGGTAAAGAACACATAGTAGAAGACAAGGAGGAGGCCCAAGTTCAAACAATGGATTTTGGAGAGGGGTCAGTATCGCTTCCTTCTACTTGTATGGATGAGCGTGTTAATATAGCTAAATAAGTGAAGAGAAACTTATAAAAATTTAGATCATTTACTTGAAATGGATATGGAGAAATTGAAATTTTATGCTAAACAACGCAGATATACTGCTAGGAGATTAATAGATAGAATTGAAAAGGAAATAATTTGTTATTTTGAAAATCTTGAAACAGTCAATCAAGACCAACTATTATCAATTGTACTTCTTTGTAATGAATTAAAAGAGCCATTACAATTGTTGGGTGTAGATTCGACATTGAAAAGGAGGAAAAATTCTCTCCTACAAAAAGATATTGTTAGAAATGTCAAGAAAGGTTTAGGTTTCACTGGAAAATAATCTCGATCGACGAATAAGACCATTTCCAAGAGTGATGTTGACATCTATTTTAAGTGAAAATGCATTGAAAAAAGACAAATCTCTTCACTTTCAACTAAGTATGATTTTGATAGAAAGGCAATATCACAATATGAGAAGAGATGTTTTGAATAATAGTACCTCAGAAGGCAATTGCGCTATTATGTGTAGAGCTCCTTGTTCTAAGAGGATTGAAGATATTGTTAGGAACTTGATCTCAACTTTTCGAAATGATCATACTCATCCTTCATCAAATAGTAGAGATGTTATCAGACATAAGATTGGGCCTAAATCATTATGATCTACATACAAAACATTGGTTAGACATAATACAACATGAATTGTATGTGATGTTTTGTAATTCAAATCCTCATATAAAGATTGAACAAACCATTTTTGAAAAGTTAAGGCCATATTATGTGAAGTTAAAAAAAAATTGAAACCTGTTGAAGAAAATTTAAAGATAAAGATGATGATTTAGGTGGTTCAATCATCTTGTACACACCTCAAACCTCACTAATGTACGAGGAACGTCAGGGGTGACTCAAATCCCCTTCCTCCCTCATCTAATTCTATTTTAGTTTCCTACTAGTTGTGTATTTATTTCTATATTTTAGACTTTAGCCCTAAGTGGACTTTAGGGGTGTGAATTTTAATGACCAGTGCCTTTAGACACATTTGGAACATGGACACATAATATTTCTATAGTAGAACCACTCAATGCAACAATAAGATTCCCCTAACATTCAAGTAAAGCATCAAGTAAAAAATAAGAATCCCCCTCTTCTAGTTTAACATCAATATTACTTGGTCGACTCAAAACGAGATTAAAATCTTTCAAATGCTTGACTACATAGTCTTCTTCATTTTTAAGGAATATTATTTTTCTAATTAGTTAAAAAAATTGGTAACTCAAGAGGTATCCTGACCATGCACTCATATCATATGCATAGGTATTGCGACTCCGCCCAACGCCCTACCTATTCTTACCTTGGCCTTATAAACTGCCAAGTTGGGGAGAGGAATGGGCGAGCAGAGACAAACTAGTCCTTCTGGGGGTGTATGCAATTGCCCACAAACCACGTATATTAACTAAGTTCAGGCCTGATAATCAAACCCATAACCTATGGGGAGAAAATCCACGACCGAAGCCAACTCCGCTACCCGTGTGGGCTATTTCATTAATTTTTTTACCAAATGCTTTGTTTGATTTATCTCTCTAATTCTTTCCACAAAAATATAATAACTTCTTCTTGGAAATTTGTATAATAAAATGTATAAGGCACAACCATATGGTTTCACTTGCCTTTTTATCCATTTTTACCTAATAATCATTTAAGCCATTTGAAATCTTAGACTCTAATGTTACGAATTTCTTCTAAGAGATCCTTTATTTTTAGTTATTAAAACTATACTCCTACTACAACCACCAAAAATCCACAACACTAATACAAGGTAAAAATATAAGGTAAACAACATAACAAGAATATTACTAATGTAACGTTTGAATCTAATTAATATATGATTAAGTCAAAAAACTTATAACAATGAAACAACTAAGTATATAGAAATTTGCAAACTCCTCAATTTATACACACAAGAATGGAGGGATGTGGACAAACCCCTACAAGAAAAAACTCCACCATCAAAGAGACTCAAGCTTGTATCAATCCTCAACTAAATAAGTATATCAATACAATATGTTCATCCCTCTAGCTTGTCTATAGCATAACAACAAAAGTGTACCTTCAAAGGACCATATGATTTTATTTTTTTGGTCGGTAATCACTTTTGATTGGAGATATGAACCAGTGAGGCCACATTTTTTAGGGACCTCATCCTCAAAATTGATTGGCATTCTTGTCATCCTATTACAATCTCTATCCCTCCAATGGTAGTATCGCACCCTTCCTTATATCTCCCCTGCGCGAAGACCACCTATATCGACGTCCACCCTTATCTCTCCAAGTGTCGACAACCACCTTATGTCTCCCACAAATCCACCTTATCACTCCACACCTTATCGCTCCAATATGTTTGTGCACATCCTCCAATCTCCTTATACCTCCAAATAGCACCTTATCCCTCCACGTGGCAGGGACTAAACCCTTATCACTCCAATCACAACTCCTTATGTCTTCCAACAACCTGTCGGCCGCCAAGTATCACCCCTACCGAAAATGCCTCTACCACGCTGGCACCAACCCTTCTCCATTTCATTAGCCGTCATTTTTGCCTTGATTACTCTGCCGATCTCTCCCTCGTCAAATGTGCATAGCTTGTCTTCGGGTCACGTGGGCAAGGGAATGTTCGAGCCGACATATCAACATGTTGAGACTCCAACACATGACTTCCCTCTTACAAGGGTGCGCAACATCCGTTGTGTTGCGGGGTGATCCCAAAGGACCATACAAATTCACTATCACAAGCATTTAATAAATAGAAAAATAGGATACTAGAAATCATAAATGGAAGATGGGCCATAAAAATATATAATGCCACTATCATCATGTTCAAACCTCTAATTATATTATGCAACTCATATGTAATAGATTATATCATAAAAATGAAATTAACGAATATTATGATCCTAGATTCTCCATGAGGGCATTGATTAGCTTTTCATAACACTAAATATGGGTGATCTTTAAAGAAATCTCAACTTTGATTGGTTGTATGCAATATCCCCACATGATGTCTTCTTAAGCAATAACTAACGTATCTAGAGAATATTCTTCCCTTACATGGGTGCCCATCTTTTCTCATTACATGATGTTTGGATACTATACATTTCTTATATAATTATATAATAAAATATAATTTGCAAGGTGAATGACATACCTAATCCTAACAATAGTAGCAGAGGAAAAACACAAACTTGTGTCACACTTTAGGCCAACTAAAATGTTTCTATCAAAGTATTTTGAACTAAAAAGGTTTCGATCAAAACCATTTCGCCTATAACCACAAGCCTTACATATGACCCACAAGGTTTTGTGCAAAAGGATTCCGACCGAAACGCAAATTCTAATTTTTCCATTGTAAAATTGCTTGTATAGTTTCGCCCACCTGAAACTATGCATGTGTCTATTTAGTTGGCAACCACCACATCATTTTTCAAACTTGTCAAAAACTTTCCACTTTAACTATATATTTCTTTAGTAAAAATGGATTTTTCAAAAAGTGTCCTACTGGGATATAGAGGGAGCCATCAAAGTTGCAGACTTCAAGAATCAAATCCGGAGAAGAGCAACCACAAAGAGTGCTCGAACATAATTTTGGAGAGAGAGAGAGAGAGAGAGAGAGAGAGAGAGAGTAAATGATTCAATAATGATTGAATTGAATTGATATATTACACTATACAAGAATCTTGCTTATAAAGGTGATAATGTGGGAGCGGGTAGGTAACTTCCTTAATGGAAAACTTAAAACTATATAGATTATTAAAACTATTGATAATATTAATTATGACTGACTAAGTAAACTTAAGCAAGTAAATAAGTAAAAGCTTATTTACTCTAATAATAACAATGTTAAAACCTTTCTTTTTTTGAAAAATATATGTTTCATTAGAGGGGAGAATTCTCTCCAAAAGGAGATGTTAGATGCAAACTATCAAATTCTAGTAAGTTAGAATTTGAAACATTATTACGGGAAAAAAAATTAATTCCTCTGAATTGGAAACCAATGAGGACGTGCAAGGCAAGGGAATAGGGGAATATTTGGATGGTCTTGATTTTTCCATTCATCATGTTTACCATGAAGCCAATAAAGTTTACACACCTTTTAGCAAGAGACTAGTCCCCTCTTCTAAATGCAAAGTTCAAAAGGTATCTAAAAATACTAGCATAATTCTCTATAATCATTAATCTTTAACAAGGTTGTATTCTAAATATCAATTAAGATTAGCAAGAAAACAAGATTTTACTAACCTATTTTAGCTTCATTTTCCATCTCTTTTCCTATGTAGCAAATAGCTAATCATTTACATTTCTATTATACATTTTTTAGTTATTCCATTACTTTCTCAATTTTTAGTTATTCCATTACTTTCTCAAACATTGTCTTTAGTCCTTCCATGACGATGGGTTTAGGGGGGGAAATAAACCCCTAAAACCTTTTCTTTGTGCACAAAAAACCTTAAAATATAAAGTGTATTAAACTACCCTATGCCTTTATATTTTATCACCATAAAATATATACTTTATTAAACTTATATACTTTTTTACTTTAACGTACTTGCCTAATATTTCATATTTTATCGTACTTCCCTATTCTTTTTCCTTCTAATATAAAATTTGTTAAACTTCACTATACCTTTATATTTTATCATACTTCCCTATACATACCTTTTTCCTTCTAATATAAAATTTGTTTAACTTCACCATACCATTATATTTTATCAGGCTTTCCCTATACCTTTTTCCTTTTAAAAATAACAGTGGACTTTTCTTTATCCGAGACTCTTGTTTACTCTTTCTTCATAAATCAATATTAACACAAAAACTTAAGAATCGACAACCCCATAAATCAGTATGTTACAGCTTTTACAAGTTCTTTCCATCAAATCAATCGCTCTCAATTATCATCTAGCACTATAATAAGACAACCGTCACATGATTGCATAAGTTGTATTCATTCTGTTATACATCCACAACTGCTCCAACTACCAATCTTTAAAGGATAAATGCCATCATGATGTGCCTCGTAGTTAAATTATATTGTTTTATATACAAATAATTTTTATTTGTAACAAAACTATTAAATTAATATTTTCTTATTTATGCATCAATCATCTTATATTGTATTTTCTCATTTGCAATTAAATATTTTTAAATTAGATTACGCAGAAAAACAACGTTCCCAACACCTTACGAAAGGGGGCACAAGGCAAGTCAAAACAAACTCAAACGGGTCAGAAATAGCAAAATTGTCCTACCTCTCAAGAGTCTGTTTTGGTCTTGTCCCAAAGGAAAAATCAAAACACTAAAATATTAAAAACAATAAAGAAGTGTTTCCCTTCAAATTAATAAATTAGCATGATACTAATTTACTATCAATAAACAACAAAGAAATCCGAGTTCAAAAAATTAATTACTATAAATTAACAACAAAGAAATATTTGCTGAACATTTTGATACACTACTACAAAACGTATTAATCTAAAGAAGCAACATCCAATGATCATAGAAATTTCAGCAAGCATTTAGCTACACTTGACACGCAATCATTAATTGCACACATTTATTGCATTCGCTGAATAAGTAAATTTCAGGCATTGCGGGTTTGTGGGTAATTGCACACATTATGGAAATCATTTAGGGTTGTGTGTTTCTTTGGTCCCTTAGGCTGCTGGGCCTCGTGGACGTCATTAAAATCATTCATTCATTCATAACCTGATGTGAATCTCCAGGTCATAATTCCACTTGTCCCCTAGCTTCAATTTTGGTTAATCAAATTTCTTCGAGTTTGTACATATACTGCATAAATATTTTCATGAACCCAATAGTACAACTCAAAGGGAACGATCCATTACTACTGTGCTCATGGCTCACACCAGTAACCAGCTGATGGATTTACTTTTATCAACTTTTTGCACATCAAATCCCTTTAACTAAAATGTATGCCGGACATTATATATAAACATCCAATTTCCTGATTCCTTTGATAATATAGTCTCTGTCATAAACGATCCAGAAGTTCAATAAACAAGTCACCATCTTAGAGGCATTACCTGCTTCTCCAATATGCTGTGTGTTTCTTCTTATGGATGCACAAAATGAAACAAAAGATGTTCACTTGATTTTGCAATTTCCTAAAACTTAAAAAACGACTGTATCAAGCATGGTGCCTAGGGTTTGAACTATATTTGAAGACATCAAATTTGCAACGTGCTCCTCTAGATGTTTTTTGGCATCTTGTCTGCCAACATTCGCAATAGCAAGTTTTTCAGGAGGCAGCTGGTCCTCTTCCTGTACGGCTTTGTTATACTTGACTGCAAGGTCAAGCATTTCCTGCATACATTGTTCACAATATATAGAATGAGATCATAAATATACATATATAGCTGAGAATGTACTCATGGAATGAAAGAAATTCAGGAAAGTTTCTGTACACGGGATTCCACACCTGAACTGTTTGTTCATTTGTTTTAGCATGACAATCAAAGCGTTGGAGGGTCAGACCATCAGTCCATTTCTTCTTGTGTAAGTTGAGAAGCATCTTTTCTTCCAGCTCATTTTTCCGATAATTGATAGCAATCGAATAATAATGTCGATTCAAACCATGGATCAGTGCCTGTAATGACAAACAAAAATGAGGAAGAAGAGCAAAGCTCAAAACTAATGCAATAACTTTAGTCCAGATTAACTCTTACAACATAGCACTGGCCACTGGTGTCTTACCTGGATGGATGGCTTATTCAAATGCCCTAGATTGGAAGTTGTTTGCCGAGGCTCCTGGCCAAGCATCATAGTTTGAGGATTGATTAGGCGGAATGCATCAATCACAACTTTCCCCTTGACACTTTGAATAGGATCAACCACCACAGCAACTGCCCTCTGATTAAGTGCCTCAAAACTCTGCAAGAGTGCCTTACAATGTTCAGTACTTCCCACAGAAAAGTGCATCAGGAGAAAGTTACAAATTTATAGGACAAACCTTTGAATAGATTTATCATTCGCCTCCAGCATACCTTAACAGAGATAAAACCATAATGTATCTTATTAAAGATACGACTAACCTATGGCTTGTTTTGTACACCTTAAAATGTTAAAGACAATATGCTTAATCTCAATTCTAAGCTACAAATTTGCAAATGCTCGACTCAACTTGTGATACTGCAGTTGAACATCTTACTCTTAGCAGTGAGATGCATCTTTCTAAGTGAACAGTTACAATATGGCAATTGCCATATATTTCATGCTAAGTGAAAAATATGATATACTATCATAACTATCCACAAGATGAAGAACACACATAGGCTGGAATTAAATAATGACATGAAACAGAAGAGCAATGGTAATAACCTGTTGTGTATTGATATCAACGCCTGAAAGCCAGCATCCAAAACCAGGATGAGAGTGGTACCATCCTACAACCATCTCTGGCCTACATCAATAATAGACCAAATCAAGCTTTCATCTAATAATAGAATTTAGAAGTTAACACACTAAAAAGGATCAAACAAGTTATCAAATGTCCACAAAGAAGTTTTCCGCATGGGAAAAACATATGAGATGCATAAAGCAACATGACCCAAAAATGAATGTCATATTACTCCAAACTTCATCAAATTGTAAAATCGAGGCCACATTTGAAATGTTGCCAGCATCAGTCACAAAAGTCATCATTGCCCATGCAAACTTTCTATTAAGTAGTAAAAATTACCAGTCCAAGCATTCTAATCAAAGCAAAATCAAGCAATGATACACCTAGTTTCCTATTGGTTTCAAATTATGAAAAAAAGATGCACCTAGTTTCCATAACCTGAAATATAAAAACTCTATGAATTCATACATATAAAGTATACTGTTAATAATGGCAAATTCAAAGAACAAATTCAGTTCTAATAATATATTATTATGAAACTCTGTTCCCAATATTAAGAATCTACTCCAACATAAATCACTGCACCTCGTTGCCATAAATCAGACCAACACAAGCAACTAGGTGCGCCATAATTCAGACAACATACAAAAAATCATTGGATGTAGCTTGTATATACACTGAAAAAACCCTTCAGAGATGTCAAGACTCAAAATATATCACCTAAAGTCACAATTTATGTAAGACTAAAAGTCAAAGAACGGGATGTTTTCATATTTCAAATAAATACCAATTTCAGCTGGGTACAGAATACAAAATGAAAAGATCAACAAATTGTATATATATATATAATATATATATATCGATTGTGTAGAAGTCAAAAAGGTGACAACTGCCATACCTCAAGTGGACAACAGCACCCAACACCTGTTGACACCACCACCTTCGCCTCTCCCTCTTATCTCCAAAGTATATCCAAGAAGTAGCAGAACGCAGGGAATCCAAAGGATGGAGTAGAGATTACTGGTTGATGAATCTAAATGAGGCTTGGTTAAAAATTTGACAAATATTTGTAAAATATGTATGGGTGTGTGTAAAGATCTGTTAGCAGCAAATAAGGATTTGGAGATGGCAGGTGGTGATACAGAAAATAGGCACTTTGCCTTTGTCTTTACCTTTGGTGCTTGAAAATGGTAGCTTGGGAATTTTCAACGGCTCCAAATGTCGCAGAAACAAAAAGATACAATGGAAGAAACAGAAAATCATCCAAAACAGGTTCAAGTTTCTTTGAATATGTTGCCCTCCAAGAAGGACAGATGATCACCAAGACGGCCTCTACAAACAGACAAACAATGTTGCACACTATAAATCTTGAAAAGGTAGTTCTTGAAGTCATGTATGAACTAATAAGTAGGAGACATTTTCCACAGCAAGTCAAATTGTGATATTGCTATCAGGATTAACTGTGTAGTTTTCAAGTCAAACTCATTGACCCATGTTTCATGAGCAATAGTTCACAGGAACCCATCTCACATGAGAATGAATGGAACACTTAGCACCCATTACATCTAGGTAAGGAGGGTCATCAGGAAAATTCGAAGAAGCCGTGATCATTGTAGAAGCGAGAGGAATCACAATAGTAGTTCTAATATCAATTGGTACAAGGTCAACAACGGAAACATCACAAAACAGATAGAGAGATTTCCAAACAAGACCCTAATTAATAACTATGGTCCAAGCAGGGCACTCAGTGTGCTCTATGCAACGTAATATGTCCTTGGAAATAGTACAGCATGTTAATCTGTAAACTACATTATTGTTGTACCATGCAGCCTTCTGCAGTGAAACACTTGGCCTAAGATGTGATAACAAAGTATTGAGGTCACAACCTGTTACCCCAATTTTAAGCTGGCCAAAATTTTAAACTTTTGGATCTTGTTGTGCAAGCTATAAACATTTGTTAAAAATGAGCTCAAAATTTTCCCCCTTTGTCGGATTTCTAGAATCCCTTATAAGACCCGATATTATCCTCCACATGTGTGCTCACATGGGATTCTAGAAAAGGGTGAAGGCATCCATCAAAGCATGATTGGATGCAACCGATAAAACAGCAGCAAGAAGATATGTGCCCGTGGGCCTGATTGGCAAATAAAAAGTACTCGATAAATTAGGAGTCCACCACGCAGTCGGTGTGTCGGGGACTTACCCAAACTCTTCAACCAAATTAAAAGGTATGAAAATTCTTATTTGATGTGGGCTCACTGACAATATGTGTTGTTGGGCCGCACACACAGTTCTCAAACTACTACAGAAGCCCGACAAGGTATGGAGGTCGCAGACCCAATAGAAGCAATCAAGAAACATTTGGAAATTTTGAAGTCCAATATACAATCGGGTGGTCGGACCATTTTGCAAACTCACGAACCAATGTGAACATTGTACGGAGTTCACCTTTTCTACCGACTTACCGACAGCATGTGTTGTCGGGTAGTGCGCATGAATCTAAAACTCCTTCACTTTCCCGACAATGAAGAGATTCCATTTGGCCATGTGATATGTTTAATGTTGGATTGATAAGCATGCAGGCTACGAGCATCGATCAAGGCATACATGATGCTATAAATCATGTCACGCATGTTCAGACACCTATTTGCTCGTAAATTAAGGAGAATAACATTCTTTTCAAAATTCAGTTACAAAAACTGAAAAGGGGAGAAGAGCCGGAAGGTCACCCCGAGTTATTTATTGTAAAATTTTCAAGAAGAGGAGAGCAGTTAGTACTGTAAGGGAGGGGATTTTTCTTCTGAAGCTTATGTTCAGAAAGGGGGTTCTTTCTTTGATTTTGTAAAAGAGGAATATCAGCATTTTTGGGGGGAGAAACATAGTCTGTGTACAGAAATAAAGAGGCTTTGAATTCTTTGATTTTGCTCAAGAAATAATGTTCTTTTGAATTCTTTGATTTTGCTCAAGAAATAATTTTCTTTTGAAACTTTGTGTCATTTGTCTCTGTTTTATTGTGATTTTCCTATGTCAATTACAATCTTTCTTGGGTGATTCATTCTGTTATATCAGATCATGGGTGTGTTTATTTCATGAACTTTGGGTCAGTTATATTCACACAATCTGTAAAGAGTTGCTGTTGTTTTCCTGATTATCTTATGCAAATGTTGGGTGGGTGAGCTTTGTATCATTCGTCTCTGTGTTCTTTTTAATCTCAGTTTATATCATAGTTATGTGCAGATGTTAGTTGGTCTTTTCTGCTTTTTGGTTAAAAGGCGTACCCTAAAAACCAAATTATATCATAAGAGGGAGTAGTACCTCTAAAATTCAGAGGAAGATCATCCATCTAATGGAGATCTATCCAACTGTTAGTTCTTGTTTGTAATTCATTTTGGGCATTGTGAGTCAATTTTAAGAGATATTTTAAGGAGGACAAAAATCTGATCTAACACAACTGAGAAACATAATGAAAATTTTCCAGCCTATTCCCACCAAAAGAAACACATGGAAATTTAATTTAATTCATAAATACACAAACCAAATGAAATATTTTGGCACTTTATAGAACAGCATGTTCTCAAATCGGCTGCTTATACAAGTATAGTAGTCTTAATTTTGGATTTTGCAGTTTGAAAATAAGAGGAATCTGAGTGTGCATTTATCAGGTAAAATGAGAACTAAACAAGACAACCAAAGCAAAATGCACAAAGCATCATGCACTTTCAAAAAAAACAACACTCAAAACAGTGTTTGTATTTACGAGAATGGAGCTCTCAATGTTCTTAAAGTTAAAACACAAGAACTACTCAATAACTGTATGATAAAACAACAATTTCCAAAATCATGAAGCATAACTACCAAAACCGAAAATTGCCACTGTGTAGCCTTCAAAAACATAGCTTGAAATAAAATATGTTTGACCTTAATTGGAGTCTGATAAAGGGAGATCAAGCCTTTCAAAGTTCAAGAGTCAAACAGAATATAAAACCCTGCATGCAAGGATCCTCAAGCAGGAAATGGAATAATGTTGAAGTAAGCCTGTGACTATGCTATGCAACATGGTGCTGACATGGAAAATGACTTCGCAGATGAATGTGTTGACATGTGGCATACAAGACAAAAAACACCAAAGTGTTTGCCTATGAATGATAGAAGTTGAGTGCTAGTATCGTAAGCATGGCAAATGATCGGAGATAACTAAATTAAATCAACACTGGAGATTGTTTTTAATTATTATTTTTTCATTTCAACCCTATTGCCTCAAATTGTGTCATACAACTCTGCTTGGAAAAGGGTAGGGCACCTAAGAAAGATGTCCAATCAAAAGATTTGATAGACAATCTTAGCATTTTTTGCTACTCCATACATAATGGTAAGCTTCAGCTAGGTTCAAACCTGCTCTAAAATGAGGTTATCTCCAAACAAGACAAATAACAACCTATTTAAAACCCTCATTAGATTGAACTTCACGTGTTCAATTTGAATAAACTCAAAGGCAAATGCAACTTTCTCAAATCCTTTAGACACAATTATATTTGCTCTAACATTCACCTAGAAAAAAATACATGCAAGAAATCACTTTCAAACACTCAATGTCAAGACCCTTCTAAATTAGGTCAGCCTCCAATGCTTCATCAATAAAGATGTTTTTATATACCACAATAATATGTATATATTTAATGATATTTAATTATAAATATAAATAATAAAATAATAAATAAAACAAAATAAAATTTGATTGAATTTGAATTTGAATTTGGGTGCCCAGCCTAAATTAGGGCCCTGGGGTCCTATTTTCCATCCAGATATAAAATCAGATCTGAGCGCCATATGAGAATGTGTATTTTTTATAACTGTCAATTTGCTTTTGCAGTCAATTTTGCTCAAAACAGGGACAAAACCCTTTGTGGGCGTAGGGCTAAGTTGCCAATTCGGTTTTCGGTTTGGGTACGGATAGGACAAAAAAAAATATTGGGTTCAGGTTCATCTGTACATACATGCATATATATATATATATATATATATATGTTCAAACATCGAAGTTATAACTTATAATTTATAAATATTAAAAAGAAGTTATAAGCGTGATACTCAAAAAAAAATTCAAGTCAGTCTTAAATTTTAATTGAGTTGATTCAATAAAGAAGAAATATAAGTTTTTTTCCATATGGCAATTTGATGTTGGAGTATGAGACGGACATAATATTAAGCTTGGGCACCACAAAGAATTAACACAATACTGGCCAGATTACCGGGAGTTCTTTTTGCATCCACGAACCCTATTCTTCAGAATGCAAAAATATCTCCTGTAACTCACGTAGCCTTCTCCTTTTTGCAGCAACTTCCATAGTGTGAGGAATTTGTAAGAAAGTTTGTGATTTGGTGAAGGATTTGGCACAGCCTGACCCGCAGGGAACCTGGGTGCCTGGGCTGCACCCGGGCCGAACCTGGACTGTAAAAATCCTATCTGCCTTGTTTAAGATTTGCCTGTAATAAAATTTTATTTCTGGAAATTGCACTAGTTTATGTGGTTGGTGATCATACATGCCAATATGGTTTCACTCAAACTCGCAACACATAGTGATAGGCAGATCATAGATTTTCTAAATTATTAATCACGGAACACCTTCAGCTTACATTCATAACCAAATAAAATGCGCAGATATAACCATTCAGTGATGAAATGACGTGCAATGACTTGATATAAAATATAGTTTAAAACCATTAATAAATTTATTGCAAATCTTAGTCCCCAAACAACAGTAATACCACAAACGCCTATAAGATTTCCAGCACTAAAATGCACCTGGTGAAATGGCGTTTGATGCTGAAGCTGTCTGCTGTCATTGGCGCGGCTGGGTGATGGCGGATATTCTCTGAACTTCACGCCCTTCCCTATGAACCATAGGCTCCCTTGAAGACTGGCCCGATAAACAGAACCAAGGAGGAGGCTGGCGGTCGAGTTGGAGTTATACTGGCTCCTCTCAGCTACCCGCGATGACACAGGTGAGTGTGGAAGAGACTGGCCTGCACAGCACTGCTGGCTCACGCGCGGCACTGCCTATGCTATTTCCCAGCTGCCTGCGTCTTCTACCAATGGTGAGGAATATACTTCCCATGTTGGAAATCCTTGCTGCTAACCACCTGTTCCAGAATCCACTGTTATTACTTCCCAGTATTTAACACTTCGGCGGCTCTATGATTTTGAAGTAGACTGTGTAGATGAAGTATAAAAGGTAAATGTTATGACAGTGCTAAGGTGCTGGAGCTGTCTGTATGGGCTGGTGGAATGTTCTCTTACCTCCCTGAACTTCGAAACTATCTGCTGAGACTTAATCTTCTGATATCTTTCACATATCGGGTTTAGTTCTTGCAATATCCTTCCTTCCAATGCAATGTAACTTTGATGCTAAACTGAAACTTAATGTCCAATGTGAATGCTGGAGATTAAAACAAACCTCGCCTTACTGAAATTCGAATTATTGGCTGAAGCTCGATCACTGCTATCTTTTTCTTATCTGAAGATCACTTGTGAAATCTGAAGCAATTTCACCAAGGTAAAATATTGGGACTACGTCCAAATTCCACAACTCTTAAGGGGCTACGTCCTCAAGAAATCAGTCACATTCAAACAACCAGATATAAAATCTTTAATGTTATAAATTCTCATTGCGTTTTTCCCAAGGAAGATCTCCTTCCTTTATAACCTCAAAATGAGAGCCATTTCATCAACTAGACAATGTGGGATAAAAAAACACTTTCGTCTTTTAGTCACTTTAAGTCACTTTATAAAATAAAGTAACTTAAAGTTATAATATTAAAATGACTTTATAATATAACTTTATGAAATGAAGTACCCCAACTATAGAGTTTGAACTCAGATATTAAATAAATGCCCAAGCAACCATGTGACTGACTGGCATCCTCTATAAAGCAGCCATTAGACTATCCGGATAGCTAGATAGGCTAATCAGGCATAATATGCATTACTGCAGAAAAGGGGACATTACATGGATTTGCACCTGCACCTTTTGGCAAGAACCTGGTAAGGTAGCTGTGAGGTGAGAAGGATACCCCTACACCCACACATTTGGCCAGATTTCCAACTATTGTTTCATGTGAACTAATTTGCAGATCTATATGGTGCAGATTCAATCAACTGAGTGCTGGCGCAACCTGATCACCACCCTTATTTATGATTTGTCATCTAGTTGCAGGTCTTCATTGACGGAATTAAAGAGCACTTACTTGGAAATTGATCCCTGCAGCTTTCATCATCTCCCAGCAATGAGGTCGCTGCTCAAAATTCACGAAATCCAGACAGTCGGATCAACTCACTTCCTAATTCTGTGCGTTGCTAATCTAATCAATGAAGCAAATCTGGTTACAAATTGGGACCAGGTATCAAATTGCAGAGCTAAGCACAAGGGCATTCGTCCAAAGAGAAATCAAATAATTGTTCTTTGTCAGTTAGATCCAGGTGAGAGGCTTATCCATCAGATCTACATGCTGCGGGTCATCCAACTGCAACTACCAGTCTACAGTGAACCGGTATCCCTTCAATCAAGCACCCAGACATGAGATCATCAAGGGCAATTAACAACCTTGACCAGGCATCCAACACTTATAAATCAGAAACCACCATCAGCTGGAATGTTAGGGTTTGAGAGTCACCTCAAACTACAAGGTGTATGTTTTGAAAGCAATTTCCAGACTTGTCGGGGATAGCTCCTATGATCATCCAAACAATTGCCAATCAGACAAGGATCTTCCAGTCAGCCAGCATTGGGCAAGCAGCAGACTTAACAGCAGGGTCATTACCAGTTGCTCACATCAACAAGCTGAATCATTATTACGACTTTCCAATTGAGGAGACTATTCAACAACCATTTTGTAGGATTGTTTCTGACTCGGATCTCATACTATTCAATGCAGCCAGCATTGGTCAAGCAGCAGACTTAACAGCAGGGTCATTACCAGTTGCTCACAACAACAAGCTGAATCATTTTTACAACTCTCCAATTGAGGAGACTATTCAACAACCATTTTGTAGGATTGTTTCTGACTTGGATCTCATACTATTCAATGGCCACTTTGTAAAATCTGCATCTGATTTGGATCTCATATTCATATCAGAAACTTAATCAATATCCTCTGAAATTTGGTATACTGAAGTGTATGTTTTTGTTAGGAATGGAGATTTTTATTAGAGAGAATTCAATATTCTTTATTGTGCTGTTCACAAGATATTATCTTTAGTAAATATATATGTATTTATATTTACTGAATTGTAATTGCAGAAATATGTTTTTTGTATGTGGCTGTGGTAATGATATGCACACTGTTATTGATATATTACCACAGCACATACGATTATGTTTATATACATAATATAAGAGTCATGTCTATGTAGAGACATGACTGTACGTGGCTTAAGCCACGTAGGGTCATGTCTTACATATTCATGCCCTTTTGTAACTGCTGTTTATGTATTATAAACTGTGTTATATATTATAAACCATAACAGTATTGTGTTACGTACAACTATCATACGATAGTTATCGTAACACATATATAATATATGTATTACGTATAACTATCGTATATATATTATAAACCGTAACAGTATTGTGTTACGTACAACTATCATACGATAGTTATCGTAACACATATATAATATATGTATTACGTATAACTATCGTATGATAGTTATCGTAATACATTCACCACTTATGAACGGTATCGACTATGTTGATTTCACTTGTTATAGTTACGTATAACTATCATACGATAGTTATCTTAACACATATATAATATGTGTTACGTATAACTATCGTATGATAGTTATCGTAACATATGGTATTAACCATATTAAAAGCCGATCCAATACATGTTAAATATATATTGAATGCAATCGAGTAAAGTCAATTCATTAGAATATATCTATGTGTGTGTGTGTGTGTGTTGATGAGCTATTCAGATTGAAGCTATAATTTAACACTCACTCTTAGCAAGAGAGGATTGATCAGAATCATGATATCATGATGTGAGTGTTATCGAAATCTCCGACTCAATTCGGAACTGGATTTTTGTAATAAGACTTAATTACTTCATATCAGGGTAACTGGCATGGTCAGGAACACAAGTTTAATTTACTCAAACCTGATAGAAGAATTTATCACAATCCCCGACTCAATTCGGAACTGGAATTAGTTATAAGTATTGGTGTCAAGATATTCGGCGCATTCCAGATCAAAACTTGAGGCACACGTTATCATAATCCCCGACTTAATTCAAAACTGGATTAAATGATAACTTAATTGGGTCAAACTATTGTAGGTCATCACCTTACAATAGTGACCTCATACATATGAAAGATCGTCACCTTTCAAAACACACAATATTGCAATATTTTATTTATAGTATTCATGAATACATCAATTTACATAATAGTGAGATTTAATCTCAGAAATGTAATCGCAACTTAATCATACCAAGTTTCTTTTTGAAGTACTCGATTTTCAACTTTGCAAGAGGCTTGGTAAAGATGTCAGCATTTTGTTCTTCAGTAGTACTGATGTAGATCAATTTGATAATATCTTTGTCTACCATGTCTCTTATGTAGTGGTAAGGAATTTCTATGTGCTTGGAGCGATTGTGAAAAATTGGATTTACTTAAAGTTTAATGCAGCTTTGATTGTCACAATGAATTACTGTAGGTTTTAGGGGCTTGCCAAACAATCCAAATAGTAACTTCCTTAACCATACTGCTTCTCGAGCTCCCATTGAAGCAGCCATATATTCTACTTCAGTAGAACTTTGAGCGACCGCTGATTGTTTCCTACTGAACCAAGAAATCATTGCTGATCCAAGACTAAAGCAACATCCTGTAGTGCTTTTACAGTCGATTGAATTTCTAGCCCAGTCAGAGTAAGAGAACCCTTAAAGTTGTATCTCAACATTCTCGTATTTTAGGCCCATTCCAATTGTACCACATAAGTATCTTAGAATATGTTTAGCAGTTGTTAGATGGATCTTCTTTGGTTCGCACATGAAATGACTTAATACATTTGTAGCATAGCAGATATCAGGACGAGTGTTTACCAAGTACATAAGTGATCCAATTAGTTGTCTATAATATGTAGGATCATAGGTTCTGAATCTGTGGCTTCATCTTTGAGCTTATGAAGATTTGTTTCCATTAGAGTGGTAAATGGTTTACAATCCATCATGCCAAATCTGGTTAAAATGTTCATGGTGTATTTTCCTTGATTTAGGAAAAATTTTCTTTCTGTAATACTTCTAAGCCTAAGTAGTGTAACAGACCTAGATCCTTCATATCGAATTCGTTTGTGAGATCTTGTTTGCATTTAGCAATAAGATGATCTCCTGTTATTAATAAATCATCAACATAAAGAACTAGAATTACCATTTCACCTTTGGATATTCTGAAGTATATATTGGGATCAGTGTAAGGAGCCTGCCTAGCTCTATCCCAGATTTAACTTGCAAAGTTTTATTTATTTTTGAAATTGCAATACAAATAACAAATAAATTTGAAATAGCTACTGCAAACCATAAATTGTTGTTAATGTTTGTAGCTTCAGTCGTATGATCATTAGAATATATATAATACATGTTGATTAATAATAATATATTATATATGTTATATTATTATTAATCATATGAAATTTAATATTTCATATTAAATTA
>MU225061.1:857488-891479 GCA_018584345.1 Thuja plicata
TCCCATGAAGGGACATGTCTCTCCTAGCCTCATTCCTAATATAAATGAAAGAGAGATATTGTTGCATTTGGAAAAACACATACAAAATAGAGTGCTATTACATTTGCAGCTATCCTAAAACTTAACAATTGCTAACTTTGAAACTCTCTTATTGAATTTAAAGATAAAAACCATCTAAATTTGACATAAAACGTTACATTTAATGCAATAAATTAACCATGTTTTAACCTGTAACCTCCTGCGCATATTAACAATGATGGCCGTAGCTGATAAGTAGTGGTGACGACAAGCAAAATAGTCTCACTATGCTGGCCGCAGGTCATACAAAGGAGACAACACATCTACAAGAACCTCATGCCAAGCATTACCCACGGTTTCACTTGGTAGTTGATGTTAGATTTTCGAACCAGACCATTCCTCCAGACGTAGCAAGAACAAATTCGAACCCTTCACAATTCACCAGCATCAGATTTGCTGATTCAAAGTGCTATATTGAACAAAGAATTTACAATTCTTTGCAATGGAACTTCTTCCTCCAAACCCTTGTTTTGAAACCATAACCAAAGTCGTAAGTTTTCAAAAGATGTAATGAATGAATTAATCCCTCTTTCAAGAATTCAAATCCTTTATAAAATGCCCCAAAGCTTCTTCAAGAAGGCTCGAAATTGAGGCTTCAAGGTGACACTTTTCACTTAAAGGCATACTTAATAATATAAGCTCATAACTCCATAATGAATTAATATAATACAACCTTTAATGAGCTCATATAATTAATCCTTGACTTAGGCAAATAATGATAATTTAATGAAATAATCATACGCAAATAACTCCAATCATCAAGAACCAGGAGCATCAACTAAACCTGCGTGCCTAAATGTCAACCAAAAATAGTAACTGGCCACAAATAGACTTACTCTAAATAGTCTCTCAAACTGGAAACTTTGCAATTGACTCCACAACTCCACTGATACCAATGCACAAGCGCCCTACTAAAAATAGTAACCATGACGAACACCCAAAACCACCACTTACTATAAATAGTAAGCCCGTCAATCTGACCCAAACGAAGAGAAATCCTGGCATCACAGACCTCCAGAGTGGAAACTGACCACTGGCTCTGCCACACGACCCCCTCCAACATCCTGATTAGCCTACGAGGGTCACAGAAATACGCTAATCCCATGTGCCTAAAAATGGGGACATTACAATCAACTTCATTTTTGGAGTACCCTAACTTGGAGAGGTAATTGTCTATTTGTTCATACCAAGCCCTGGGGGCTTGCTTAAGGCCATCGAGGGCTTTCTTCAATTTGCAAACATAACTATTTTTGTTGTGGGTGGTGAAGCCTTCCGGTTGTTCTATATGTATACTTCTTCAATAACACCATTTAAAAATGTTGTCTTTACATCCATTTGATGTATATTCCACCCTTTGGATGCTGCAATAGCGATAATAGTTCTCATAGAAGTATATCGAGCAACCGGAGCAAAGGTTTCTTCGTAGTCAATTATGGCCTTTTGAGAAAAACCTCTCGCGACAAATCTGGCTTTATGTTTTTCAATACTACCATCTGAAGCATATTTGATTTTGAATAACCATCTTGAAGAGACAACTGATTTCCCTTTAGGTCTTGGTACTACTTCCCAAACATCATTTTTTTAAAATAGATTGATATTCCTCGATCATCGCATCATCACTTGACATGTTAAAGCTTCTTTAACATTAGATGGTTCGGATTTTGTAAGTTCAACAATAAGTGCAAGATAGCATTTCTGAGTTCTTGTTCTCTTACTTTCTTTAAATATTTCATCTAGTTCAACATTATTTTCTTCAATCATTTTTCTTGTCCATAGTGGCCTTTTCTTATTGTTAAGAATTTCAGCATCTTCAAGTTAGATGAAGGGAGTTCATCATTTTCTATTATATTCTCTCTTTGGTTCTCAGTAATGTAGTTCCCATCATCTTGTAAGATATTCTCCCTCTGATTCTCAATTGTGTGATATTCATCATTTCCTATAATATTCTCCCTCTGATTCTCATTTGATCCCTCTTTTGTAAGTGTAGAATTTTCTATTATGTTCTCTCTTTGGTTCTCACTTCTCAGTAATGTAGTTCCCATCATCTTGTAAGATATTCTCCCTCTAATTCTCAATTGTGTGATATTCATCATTTCCTATAATATTCTCCCTCTGATTCTCATTTGATCCCTCTTCTGTAAGTGTAGAGAGTTTAAGAGCAATGTCTTCTTCAAATTTGATATCTCTACTAATGTCAATAAATTTCTGTCCTGGTATGTAGACCCTGTATCCTTTAGTAATTTCACTGTAACCAACACATATTCCTTTCTTTCCAGAGGGTTCTAGTTTGGTTCTTTTCTCTTTAGGATTGTGAACATACACAGGACATCTGAAGATTCTTAGATGACTTAGATCTGGTTTCTTCCTTGTAAAGGCTTCTTCAGGTGTAATGTTTTCTAGAATTGAGTGAGAACACCTGTTTTGAATGTATACGACAATATTGGATGCTTCGGCCCAAAATGAGGTATGAAGATTTTGATCATGCATCATAGCCTTGGAAGCTTCAATAATAGTTCTATTTTTCCTTTCTACTACTCCATTTTGTTGAGGGTTATAAGGTAGCTGTATACTCCCTCTTAATCCCAACAGAAATGCAAAATTCTTTAAAGTTTTTAGAGATATATTCTCCTCCATTGTCTGATCTTAATGTTTTTATTTCTTCCCAGTTTGGTTTTCCACTAATGCTTTAAATTCTTTGAATTTTAGCAATACTTCTTTTGTTTGTTGAGTTTAAGAAAATAGATCCAAGTTTTTCTTGAGTAATCGTCAATGAAAATCACATAATACGAAAATCCTCCTAGTGAGAGAGTTGACATAGGTCCACACAAATCTGTGTGAATGAGTTGTAATACAACTTTGGTTTTATGATCATTGGGAGGGAAGGATCTTTTGATATTTTTCCTAGGGCACACCCTTTACACGTACGAATATGATTTGATTTTAGATTTGGTATACCTGTAGTGATTTTCTTTATGGAGGGAAGGGTGCTAAATCCGAGATGTCTTAATCTTTTGTGTCGGAGTTCATTAGAGTGACATAGAGCTAATTTGTGATTATTACATAATTTGTATAGGCTTCCATCCCTATACACTATAGAGATAGCATTTTTAATGTTAGCGTTTTTAGGCCATATTAGCACTTTATCTTCTTGGAATGTGACTCGATAGCCTTGATCGGCTAGGCTTGAAATAGAGACCAAGTTCCTTTTTATGCCTAGTACAAAGAGAACATCTTTCAATTGTAGTGTTACCCCTGTTTTCAATTTGATTGAGTAGGTTCCAATTCCTTTCGCTGGATAAGTGGAGTTGTCTCCAATTGTGACTTCTTCAAAGAATGTTCTTCTAGGGTTTCAAATTGATCTCTGAATCCAGTTATATGTCGTGATGCTCCGCTATCGATTATCGAATTGTTTTTGTTTGAGTTCACTTCACTTGACAAAGCCAAAAAGAATAGGGATACTTCTGCTTCTTTAACTTCGGCTAATTCTGCTTGAATTTTCTTTCTTTCTTGTGCGTATGTCCAAATTTATCACATTTATAGCACTGTACTTTGGAGAATTCTCTGGTTTTGTGATTTTTGCTATAATTTCCCTTCTTATGTTTGAACTTCCTTTTGTTGCCTTTGAAATTTGAATGAGTATGTAGTGCTTGGATCTCTCCTCCTTCGTTTGGCCCGATCCCTCTTGAGATTTATCGGGATTCCTCTTGAGTGCAATCATTCTTTAGTTGATCGAACTTAGGTAGAGAAGGACGTCTAGTTATACAGTGAATAAAGGATTCCCATGAGATAGGTAATCCTCTAAGAGCTATTAATGTTAACTCCATATCATCAATATTGTTTCCAATAGTAGAGAGTTGATCCTTTAATTCGGAAATTCTTAGGAAGTAGGACGTGATGGTTTCCCCTTTGTTCATTTTTAAATTCAAGAGTTGTTGTTTGAGTGTAAGTAATCTGCTTGTATTATTGATAAAACTATTCAAGAGATTACTTACACTTCATAAGCGGGTTTTAACCTTGCTATGGAGGGAAGAATATGGTCTTTAACGGCATCGATTGTTATCTTCTTCGCTTTGTTGTTATGCCTTTTCCAAGTTGATTTATCAGGTTCATCTTCAAGCATCTTTAGATCCTCCTCAACATAGGAATCTAACTCGGGTTCTTGAAGCAATGTTAAGATTCGTATCTTCCATGAAAAAAAGTTTGTAGCACCTTCAAGTCTGTCCTCCATTTTAATGCTATTGGCCATTATTATTTTCCTCTTATGTTTTAATAACCAGTCTGATATAATTCAGAATTTAACTTATATATTGATTCTTCTCTAAAGAGGCACTGATACCATGTTAGGAATGGAGATCTTCATTAGAGAGAATTCAATCTTCTTTATTGTGTTGTTCACAAGATATTATCTTGAGTAAATATATATGAATTTATATTTACTGAATTGTAATTGCAGAGATATGTATTTTGTATGTGGCTGTGGTAATGATATGCACACTGTTATTGATATATTACCACAGCACATACATTATGTTTATATACATAATATAAGAGTCATGTCTATGTAGAGACATGACCGTACGTGGCTTATAAACATAATATAAGAGTCATGTCTATGTAAAGACATGACCATACGTGGCTTAAGCCACGTACGGTCATGTCTTACATATTCATGCCCTTTCGTAACTGCTGTTTACGTATTATAAACTGTGTTATATATTATAAACCGTAACAGTATTGTGTTACGTATAACTATCATACGATAGTCATCGTAACACATATATAATATATGTATTACGTATTAACTATCGTACGATAGTTATCGTAATACATTCACCACTTATGAACGGTATCGACTATGTCGATTTCACTTGTTATAGTTACGTATAACTATCATACGATAGTTATCGTAACACATATAATATATGTGTTACGTATAACTATCGTATGATAGTTATCGTAACATATGGTATTGACCATATTAAAAGCCGATCCAATAAATGTTAAATATATATTGAATGCAATCGACTAAAGTCGATTCATTCTATCATATCAAATCTGACCAATATAATTCATTTGAATATATATATATATATATATATATTGATGAGTCAATCAGATCGAAGCTATAATTTAACAGTTTTGTGGTTGAAATTTCTGTTTAAGCTGATCTATATTTCTGAGGCAAACTAAAGTTTACTGTCACTGGAGCTAAGCACTAATGATATAAAGTTTTATCTTGAACCAGAGATCAGAAACTGGTGAAGACAGACCAAAAAACCTTAGGAACACTACACCAAAATACCCAATAGAATGGAAATAATTTTAGTTACTAAGTTTGAACTCGCTCTAATACCATGTTGGATTTGCTCATGTAAAATCTACCCTAAAATAAATTACTTTGAACTAATTATCATAAACTAGTTGCTCAAAGAAAGAAAGACAAAAAAACAATGAACAAGATATTGGCTATTTAAATCATTGTGTTTTCTCATACAAACTAGGAAGAGCCTAATTAGATAAAGCAATGCTCTACAAGATTCACACAAACTCACATAAATTGCCTCTATTTATAACCATAGGGATGAGCTAGGAAAGGGCAATATGAACACACTTAAGCTTCCACAAGAATACCATCTGACATGTGCCAAATGCACACATCAGTGTCCAACTAAATAGTGGTACCTACCTCCACTAGGTTGACTAAAGGCACACTCAAAATATGCAAGTTGGCATGTGCATACTCAAACTACAGTTGGGTTTATTGAATATTCATTTGAGTTGAGCTTACCTAACATTATTTTACACTAATAGGATGAAAATGCAAGCCTCTATGGTAGTATACAAAACTATAGCACGCCTAACTGACAATGGTGCCATGTCCCTTTTTCCAATATGTTCCCATGATGATCCATAAACCTGTTTCCTGAAGGCTTAGTGAAATTATTCTATGGAAATGATTAAAAAATCTTCAAGGGAATTATGTTTTTTATGTTGTCATGAAGTGATCAGTTAAAGTATTAACTAGAGTGGGGCTCTTTGTAATTAAAACAGATATTTTATTTTATCTTCCTAATAGGTGTTGGAAGAGGTCCTTGAGAATTTGAAAAGATTTATTTTTGAAGGGAAAGGCTGGGTGCAAAGCTTCTAAGTTCTAACCAAAGGATGTAAACTTGTTTATTATCTCGATCCCTCAAATAGATTGGACATCCTGATTCCTATTCATCTAAAACTGAGATTGAAGGACAAGAAACCCTAGATTTCCATCACCGGATTAGCAAAAAGAAAACCCAGAGCAATCCCATTCGGAGGAGTTGTTCGAGCTTCAAAGGTTGTAGGTTTGAAATAGAGTTAATTCATGGACCAAATCAACGTTTTGAGCAGCTTCCATGAGCACCATTCTTGTTCTAACAGGGTGGTTTTCACAGTGCCAAATCTGATTGTGTGGTGACTTCCATACCACCAATTTGTGGTGTTCAGGGTAGCTATTTCAGCGTCATATATGCAGGTTTGTAGCAGCTATTTCAGCACCATTTCTGCAGGTTTGTGACAACTATTACAGCACATTCTATGCTTGACCAACTTCCTGCCATTCTTTGTATTTGCTGGGCAGCTTATTTAGAGCCAAACATAATAATCAAGTTTCTGTTCTGCCATGTGTACTGTGGTAGAAATTTAAAATTTTAGAATTGTCTATTTGAAAATAAATGATAAATTGTGAGTGGGCTGCTGTGTTTATTCATTCCAGTAATTCTGATTTGTGACAGAAAGAATTCAATTACAAAGTGTTGAAACTTGTTAAGTGAGTAATATTTGATTACTATTACAATACAATTTCACTTGGGATAATAGAAATGGTGACTCTGAAAAAGATTGATCTCTGCAGGAGTTGGTATGAGGCAAATAAAAGGCATTGAAGGAGGCGGACATGGCATTATATTATTTGTTTGTGGCTTTAGAGCTCAGCCAATTCGGTAGCAGTCAAGTAGTTTAAAAAGTCTTGTTTAATAGAGGCTTTCTTGACAATCAATCTTAATTTAGGCTGGTAGTTTGGCATTTGCAATGCTTCGCCTGAACCAATTTTTAGACAATGTTTCATTTTAATTACAATAGCCATACTTTGTTTCTAGCAATTTGGATTGCAATTTTTTTAAAATTTATGTCAGATCCGAAGCCCCAATTAAACCCATTTATGAATGTAAAATTAATAATCAAAGGGCACAAAATGCAAGAGGAAAAACAATTACTTGATCTTAAGGTGTGCCACACATGTAGCATAGGCCTAAACCCCAAACATCAAAAGTTGAAAACCATAATTTTCCCCAGGTATTGCAAAAATTTAACCACAACAAAGAACGTAGATACTTCAATGAGTGTGCCGTTACTCTAAGTGGGTCATATACAAGCATGAATATGCAAACTAGATACATAATCCTCAAATGAATATCGAACCCGGAACAATGAAAACCAAAAAATTCTTGCATTGCTGCAAATACAACTGCTAAAATGAATTCCATGAACGAAAAAATAGCTCTCATTACAAGACATTATTGACAGAACTGGAACATATAACTCTAGTTTTGTCGCATTATGCTTCAACGTAGCATCAAAAAAAAGATGGGAGGTCCATTTCAAAAGAAGTTCCAAAATGAATAGGATCAAGATAATATACAAATAACATCAACTATGACCTTAAAATTTTGAAAATACTGCCTTTATTTTATCTTGTTATTGGCATGAATCACAAAAAGAATGCACTATTATAATCCTTTGGGGGCATTGCAGACCTTCAAACACAAACCACAAAATTGAATTCCACAGATAGAATATACCGTTGAATAAATGTAGTTTCTACCCTGAACAAACTTTTGTCAATGACAGCTTATTTTTTCATTACCCTGCAGAGAATGAAAGTAGAATGCATTAAATGCATATAATTTTCTCCCTTTAAGAAAGTCCAAGTTTCATGGATGGGATTTGAATTGTGCATTCCTCTAAAAAACTCCCTCCGCAAAAATTATCATATACTGCAGGGCTCAACCATATAATAGAATCTCAAAAACTTAGTAAACATTAGATTCTTAACATGGCTTGAGTGCAAAAATAGACATTTGGGCTTATGATAAAAAAGACTTCTAAGAATGGCTCAGTGACAGATAAGATGTATGGTATATGGGTCTAATTGTAATAGCTCCCCCCAAAAAATACCTGCCAGTCTGTTTAAGCATGTCGAGCATGTTGGTCTGAAAAACGTGATCAACAGCTTCTACACTGACTCCAGTACCACTCTGGGGCATAGCAAATACATCCACAACACGAACAGTGTACTCATCAACAAACTCACCAAGCATTAGTCCCATAACCTCCATCGGAACTCCAGCTCTACCTGATTTTGTAAAAACATAGGTTCATAACACCTCAATGCCCAATCATCAGCCAATGAAACCTTCTAAAGGTATGTTTGCCTTGTTTCAGATCACTATATTAATTATCATGTTTCATGATCTCACCATATTAACTAATAGTAGCCTGTCATTTATAACACCTGAATTTCAAACACTTATAATATCAAAAGATATATGGGAAAAAAAACAGTACCATGCTTGAGCATTTTAAGCAAGGCAAGTGATGAAATGTAGACCTGCTCAGATGAATCAAGCATGGGGCCATCCGTAGCAGGCGGTCCCATGCCACCTGCCCCTGAAAAAATCCTCTGTAATCTCTCCATTGTCTTGTGGAATCTTACTCTTGTGAGCAACAACTGAAATTTGCAGGAACCAGATACATAAGCAGTCGTATCAAATGATGCCAAATTTAAAGGAAGACAGGCTTTCGGCATATCTATAAGGAGGCTAACTATACAAAAAGTAGACATTGCAGTACACATTGACTAAGGATGGATATTCTCTTACACTTATATATACTTAGAATTAAGCAAGGGAAGCTGAAAGATGAAATAATAATTTTATTGATGGTGAGCAGCAGATTGTGTGCCATATTTTGCAGCAGTCATCAATTATTTCTAGCATTGTCCAATTAATTATCAAACCCAGATTTGCTAGAATCATAGCAAGTGGATAAGTGTACTTTGGGTAAATCACTTTAGTGGATCACACACAAACATAGAGTTAACAAGTGTATTTATTAGATATTATATAATTCTAGACATAATGTTAGGCTACACTCTGTACATGCAGTCATTCATTGCTTATGTTAATGATGTAATAACATTAATTATGTCTAAAAGAATAAATCACAATGCAAGTTATAACTATCAATGTATCATTTCCTCTCAATGACAAATATAAGCATACACACATTAAAGCCTGTGCCATTTCATTATCCCAAACACTGCATTATTCTTCCACCAGTAATACGACATAGTAGACTCATTTATGTAAATATCTCCTCCAGCATGATAATTAGTAAAAAAGATAAGAAAATCTATTTCTAATTGAAGTGGAAAACAACTGAACACAAGTATACACTGAAATAATTATTCTTTTTAGAGGGGTACTTACTGCCCAGAAAAGCTCAATGTCTTCACCTCCACTATATTGACATTTTATGCACCAAATTAGATACAAGAACATAATAATAGTTCATGATATTTTATTCACAAGATTAAAATCATTTTCATACATGACCAATTGTCAAATGTTTTCTCAAAAGGGTTTCTCCACTTAAATTTGGTGTCTCTATGGTTTGATGATTTTTTTCTATTATGTTGAATGTGCAATCATAGACATGAATCTGATTGGGTTATCTTATTAAAAGATTTGCATACACATACAAAGTTAATATAGCAATCTTTCTTCACCTTGTTTTCAACATTTGTATCAAAGCTAACAATTCTGTTGATAAGTGTTAATGTTTTGAACCAGAATATAACAAAGCTAATTGTCAAGTTTGATCAGATTTGTATATGATAGAATTTTATTTATATGTTCAAAATTTTATCTCACAACTCTGATTATACATATATTCATTTATTGTTGATTGCTATATTACAATTAAATTTAGTGAATTAATTGTCTTCTATATATAAAAGTTGAACAGCATATATATATATATATATATAAGTCAAATAATATTTGGTATTAATTAGAGAGTAACTCTAATTAATATTGCAATAGTGGTCAAATGCTTTTCACACTAATAAATTTTTGTGCTGCTTTTTCATCGACCCGCTTTGCATATAATATATATAAAAGTGTGGAATCATGTCCACGAAGGGACATGACTCCACGTGGGGTCATGTCCCATTATGGACATGACTCCACTCAAGGTTGCTGGCCCACATTAAATTTGCAAATCGACTTTTTAGTCGATCTTCCTTTTTGGTGGTTTATTAAACAATAACCATAACAGCTATTCACATAGTCGATAATATTTATTAGCATAATTAATATATTTTTCTCAATTACATATATATATATATATAAGGAAGCCATTCTTTATTAAATATATGCATACATATATATATATATATATATATATATAATTATTATATTATTAATTTTGTTAATAATAATTTTGACATATGAAAAGACTTGTGCTTATAATGTGATTATTCCGACTGATGCTACAAATCATCAACACAAATAGCAGATAAATCAGGAACAGAAGAACACCAAGATAAACCCTCCTACTCGAGGGAAAAACCCAGCCACACCCAAAAATTGATCCTTTATTGAATACTCAAAAATCTGGATACAAAGCTCTCAAGCTTAATCAGAACTGAAAAAACTAAACAGAGATTGTTAACTCTCAACAATCAACAGTAGTATGCCTTTTAAAAGTTTGAGCAACACCTGCTCAGCATCTATGATACATACGAAACCTCATGTCTTTCACAGATACTAAATACAAAGAGATTTACACACCAAATGATCATCCTTAGATCATATAATGTCTAAAACAGATACATCAAAGTTACACGCTGATATTCAACAGCATTACGCAGAATAAGCACGACACCGCCCTTTTATGATTTCTAGTCTCCCGTAAAGATCCAAGTGACGAAGGTAATCCAATAGATAAAAATCTGTTATCCAATAAGCTGACGGCAGTCACACTATTTGCCATTGCATATTTCCACAATCATGAACAGCCACGCGGTCTTAATGATCATAAGGCTTACGGCAATACAGGCTTACGGCAATACAAAAGGAGTGAACAAAGAATTCCATCGAGAGTTTAACTTGAACGTTCACAACAAATGCACGAGACCGACCGATCATATGCCCTGACACGGCTAGCACTTCAAACTTTATTATGAAGGACGGTGATAGTTACATTAGAGAGCCAATACACCTTCAAAACATCTGCACCGTCAACTGTGTGGACCTCAGTAATGACATGAAGGACATGGTGGCAAATATGTTGGCAGCGATAATACAGTTGTTCCATCAACATAAACACAAAGACATGATCAAGAATGAGAGTTATGAAGTAAGTTGAACGATGCAACCAATCACACTATCGTGTCCCCAATAACCTAAACACAAGGCAAGATGCAAATCAATGGCAGATGTAAACAAGCCGCTTCCATAAACATGAAGCTATAGCAAAAGTCCTGTCCAACAATACCATCGAAGGAACATAAAATGAAACAACAGACCAGCATCGAATAGGTTCAACAGCAACACAAAACAACACAAGTACGAA
Source organism: Thuja plicata (assembly GCA_018584345.1). NCBI lineage: Eukaryota > Viridiplantae > Streptophyta > Pinopsida > Cupressales > Cupressaceae > Thuja > Thuja plicata. Next base: position 869,234 of record MU225061.1, read on the forward strand.
TGATAGCTCCTGATGCTACAAAATATTAACACTCCCTCTTAGCACAAGAGATAGCACAAGAGGAACCAAGAGGCCTGAGAGTCCATCCACTGTCCCTTACTCCAGATCGGTCAGACACCGCAGAGATCACTTGCTCCTATAGCCCCATCAGCGACAGCGGACTCCCTCCTCCCAAAGACGGACTCTGATTCAGACTCCTCCCCTCACGGATAGTTATCCGTCGATCTTGAGCTACTTTTCAGTATCCGGAAACCACTAGTTGTTTGGTGGTTTCGCGGTTTCTTCTCCTTTCAAGCTCTTGTTGCTATTTCTTTTTCTGTTGGTTTTTCTTTTCTCAGACACCGTTTGGTGGTCCTACTGCCTTCTGGGCTCTCTGTTGTAATCTCAGTCCCTTAGGCCCGCTTGTGGTCTATTGTTGGACATTAATAATTTATCTTATCTTATCTTATCTTATCTTATCTCATGTCATGAGTCTCTCAACATGACAAACACAATGGCTACACCCATATGTGTTAAAAGCAAAACTTTATCACGAAATCTCTCAACGTGATAGCATCATGGAGTCACTCAACATGATGTTCAACATGGCTACTCCCATGTGTGAAATAAACGCAAGCTCGCATCACGGAGTCACTCAACGTGATGTTGTCATGGAGTCTATAAACATGACATCCACTATGGCTACTCCCATGAGTGGAAAGAGCAACCAGAGCTTTCAACTCAAATTTCTCCGTCTCGGAGAAAAATGCATTACAAGGGCTTAAACCTCAAATTTCTGTCTCAGAGAAAAATGCATTACAAGGGCTTTCACCTCAAATTTCTCCGTCTCAAAGAAAAAAGCATTACAAGGGCTTTCACCTCAAATTTCTCCATCTCAGAGAAAAATTTATTACAAGGGCTTTCACCTCAAATTTCTCCGTCTCAAAGAAAAATGCATTACAACACATCAAAAGAACTAATGAATGTTGAGACTCCCTCTCAGCAAAGACTCCCTCTCAGCAGGGGCAGCATTCTCATAGCTTTGATTTTCTCAAAAAAATAGTTGTCTCCAATATTTGACCAAACAAGGAGCTTTCGAACCCATACTACGTCTCAAGCTTGTTGATCCTCTGCAAGGGACTTGGCACTCTCCCTCTGCCACACAAGCTCCCTCTGAATCTTCAAGCACTTGCATAGATCTGAGTCTGGATCTATCCTTAAACCTAGCTCCAATATCATGTTAATGTTTTGAACTAGAATATAGCAAAGCAAATAGCAGATAAATCAAGAACACAAGAACACCAGAGATATCCTGGAAAAAACCCTCCTACTCGAGGGGAAAACCCAGCCACACCCAAAAATTGATCCTTTATTGATTGCTCAAAAATCTAGATACAAAGTCAAAAATCTAGATACAAAGCTCTCAAGCTTAATCAGAAGTGAAAAAACTAGGCAGAGATTGTTAACTCTTAACAATCAACAGTAGTATGCCTTTTAACCTAAGTTGTTGGTTCGGATTCGGGTTCGGATTCGGGTTCGGATGTGGGTTTGAGATTCGGGTTCAAAATCCGTTCAAAAAAATTTTGAGGTGGGTTCGAATTTGTTTTGGGTTTGTTCGTACAAAAACATATGTTATATATATGTGTGTGTGTGTGTGTGCGCGCGCGCGCGCACACATATGTACATATATGCAGCAACAAATAAGTTCATACACCACTATGCTAATAGTAAAGCAACATAGCAAAATACACCACCATATATATTAATGTTTTAGTCCAAATTCACCATAAAAAATGACAAAACTTGTGTCGGGTTCGTCTAATGGAATTTGGGCAGACTTTTGCAAGAATGTGATAAGGACCAGACTTTTGCAAGAGCCAGACCAGACTTTGGGTTTGCCAGGGAAGAATTTGGTAACTTAGCTTTTAACAGTTTGAGCAACACCTGCTCAGCAGTTATGATACATACGAAACATGATGTCTTTCACAGATACTATATACAAAGAGATTTACACATCAAATGATCATCCTCGGATCATATACAGATAATGTCTAAAACAGATACATCAAAGTTACACGTTGATATTCAACAGCATTGCCTAGAATAAGCACGACACCACCATTTTATGATTTCTAGTCTCCGCTAAAGATCTAAGTGACGAAGGTAATCCAAAAGATAAAAATTTGTTGTCCAATAAGCTGATGGCAGTTACACTATTTGTCGTTACAAATTTCCACAATCATGAACAACCACGCGGTCTTAATGATCATAAGGCTTACGACAATACAAAAGGAATGAACAAAGAATTCCATCGAGAGTTTAACTCGAACATTCACAATAAAGATGCACGAGACCAACCGATCATATGCCCCGACACGGCTAGCACTTCAAACTTTATTATGGACAGTGACGGTTACATTAGAGAGACGATACAACTTCAAAACATCTAAATCATCAAATGTGTGGACCTTCGTTCAAGATTCGGGTTCGAAATCCATTCAAAATTTGTTTGGGGTGGGTTCGAATTCGTTTTGGGTTCATTCGTACAAAAACATATGTTAAATATGTGTGTGTGTGCGCGTGTGTGCATATGTACATATATGCAGCAACAAATAAGTTCATACACCACTATGCTAATAGTAAAGCAACATAGCAAAATAAACCACCATATATATTAATGTTTTAGTCCAAATACACCACAAAAAAAGGGCAAAACTTGTGTCGGGTTCGTCCAATGGAATTTGGGCAGACTTTTGCAAGAATGTGATAAGGACCAAACTTTTGCAAGAACCGAACTAGACTTTGGGGTTGCCAAGGAAGAATTTGGTAACTTAGCTTTTAACAGTTTGAGCAACACCTGCTCAGCATTTATGATACATACAAAACATGATGTCTTTCACAGATACTATATACAAAGAGATTTACACACCAAATGATCATCCTCAGATCATATACAAATAATGTCTAAAACAGATACATCAAAGTTACACGTTGATATTCAACAGCATTGCCCAGAATAAGCACAACACCACCCTTTTATGATTTGTAGTCTACGCTGAAGATCCGAGTGACGAAGGTAATCCAAAAGATTAAAAATTTGTTGTCCAATAAGCTGATGGCAATTACACTATTTGTTGTTACATATTTCCACAATCATGAACAGCCACACGGTCTTAATGATCATAAAGCTTACAGCAATACAGAAGGAATGAACAAAGAATTCCATCGAGAGTTTAACTCGAACGTTCACAACATATGCTCGAGACCAACCGATCATATGCCCCGACACGGCTAGCACTTCAAACTTTATTATGAAGGACAGTGATGGTTACATTAGAGAGCCGATAAACCTTCAAAACATCTAAATCATCAAATGTGTGGTGACATGAAGGACACGTGGCAAATATGCTGGCAGCAATAATACAGCTACTCCATCAACATAAACACAGGCATGATCAAGAATGATAGTTATGAGGTAAGTCGAACGTTGGAACCAATCACACTATCGTGTCCCAATAACCAAAACACAAGATGGGATGCAGATCAATGGCAGATGTAAACAAGTTGCTTCCACAAACATGAAGGCATAGCAAAAGTCTTGTCCAACAATATCATCGAAGGAACATAGAATGGAACAACAAACCAACATCAAATAGGTTCAACAACACAAAACAACACAGGTACGAATGATAGCTCCTAATGCTACCAAACATTAACAAGGGTACACACCTTTAAGTGTTCAAGGTTTTTTGTTGCAGTGGGGGCTTTTATTCCGTGGTCTTTTGCAGATTTGTAAAGAGGATTGTAAACCATGGCCTCTACTTCTCACCAAGATCTTGAGAAATTCAATGAGACTGGCTATGAGATGCAAAAATTGATGATGGGGGATCTCTTGTAAGAAAGAGATTAGTGACTGTCAGTTTCACAAGAAACAAAGCCATCTACAATGACCGATGAAGATTGGAAGAAACTCGACAAGAAGGCACAAGGAACCATTTGGTTGTCTTACGGATTCCATTCTCTTAAATGTCTCCACAAAAGACTCCACATTAACATTGTGGAAGAGGACATGTGATATTATCAAACTAAAAGCTTGTCCAATAAGTTATATCTCAAAAGAAAGTTGTATTCTTTACAGATGAAAGATGGTGATTCGATTGCAGTTCATTTAAATGTATTCAATTTGATTATAAGTCAACTTGCATCAGTAGATGTTAAATTAGAAGATGAGGATAAGTGTATCTTGTTTCTTTGTTCTTTGCCCGAATCTTGGGAAAATCTAATTGACTTCTAAAAAACAAAACTCCTCGAGAAAAATTTATCCCAGATTACAGGGCTCAACCATATAATAGAACCTCAAAAACTCGGAATACATTATATTCTTAATAAGGCTTAAGCACAAAAATAGACATTTGGGCTTATGAAAAATCAAAAAATAGAAAAAGTCAACCTTGATGTGATAGGGAGATCTACTCTTTTGAGAAATATGGGTGGAATAAATTGGGCCATGTTTTAGCTATGGAGGAAATAAGAAAACAATAACTTGTATTTCAGAGTGTGGGCAACTCTAGTATATATGGATGGTTTGCTTGATTTTTATATACACCTAGATCTTTGTTGAGCTTAGGATTGAGTTCCTAAGGGTGGCCTTTGCCAACTACACGCGTAAATAATAACAATATGGTGTGGTGTTTTATTTAATATTATATTTGTGTATTTAATCATGTTTATTAAATAATATGTTTCTAATAATAATTGAATGAAATAAATGGACTTTAATTCCTTATGAGTTTGCATGGGTCTGTGTATGGGTTTGAATAGAGACCAGCTTATAGGGATTCAATGCGTTACCTATGTATTGGTAAATTGTCCCCAAACCTATAAGATAATTAAGACGTTTACCAAATCCCTTTCAAGTAATAACCCGATTAATTAGCTATGATATTAACCCTTCCCATCATTTGTTTTGATCAGTACTTTCTAATGTCATAATGTTGAATTTAGATTGTTGACTTCTCAAGCAACACAAAACGGATGGAGTAAAGACCTTACAAGGGGATAGATGGAGGGTGTACACCCCCTAAGACAGACGATTCCTCTCCTTCTAAGGTGATCGTCAGTTGATGAATCCTATGACCTGCATAAGATAAGCTTATCAATGCTCCAATTTTACAGTAGTTAGGGAGTGAGCTCTACCTGAAGACAGTTTAGAAGTATCCCACAGATAGTGGGATGGAAGCATGCAATTTTGTAGAAGGGTATCAGTGGCTACAGTTAGTTTTGACACGATTGAAATGCCTCGTAGTCCAAACCCAATTGATGCAAGTTCTTGAGGAAAAAAGAATATCATGGCAATGTTCCCTGTATCATGGCACTTCCAGATGTGTCGTGGTTGTTTTGCATTGAAGCATGAGGAAGTTTTGCTAGGAGCAATTAGAAAGGAAGAGTAATGCTTGTGAACAGTTCCTCTTCAAATTCATTGGTGGTCTAGACCAAAAGAAAACCTAAAAATTGTCAGAAATATATTTCACAAGTAGTTAATCAGGTTAGACCCCTCCACTGTAATTGTTTTTCAAGTGACTTGATACACATATAACCTGTAATAAGAGAAATCAGCAATATAGTACAAATTTGTTTTGAATATTGTGTCATTGATGTCAAAGGTTGATGATCAAGGTTGTATAAATTTTGGAGGATTACTCAAAGCAATAGACTATTGGAATGAAATGCTTATCAAGCTGCTGATTATTCATCAGATCTTCATCAGCTGCTTAATTGTCTATTTGAGCTACTTGATTACTTGCTTGAGCTACTTGGTTGTGTGCTTGAGCTACTTGGTTGTCTGCTTGAGCTACTCAAGCTACTTGGTTGCGTGCTTGAGTTACTTGGTCGTCTGCTAGCCGGTTGCTTGTCCACTTCACCTGCTTGCTTGTCTACTTCTTTGTGCCAAGTCAGATAATCTGCCATGTCACTGTTGAATATGCAAAAGGTCGAGTTCTTCAGTATTTTAAATATGACAGCAAATTTATGTATGGTTTCATCAAATATACTCCATGTATTCATTAATGCCTTGTGTTTCTTTCTTGGAACAAAGTCTTTAAATTTATCCAACCTCTTCTTGTGCAACAGCTTACATCTGACGGCAGTTTTGTAACATCTTTTGGTGTGGTGGGTGGTTACAAACTCTCTTATTGTTTCCGCATTAAAGAACAATTCTAATGTGAATGAAAATTTCCTCACCCATTTATTCCTTGGTGAAAAAGCATTAACTCAATGTGTAATGAATCGAGCAGGTATCGGGTCTAGTAATGTTAAGTATTTTAAAAGGAGCTGATGCATGGTTTTAGTGAGTGGAGGGTTAATTATTCTGGGCATGACCGGGCGGTAATAAATTTTTGGAAGGAAAATGTGGGTTTTTATATATACCAAAATTGGCTGTAGATTTTAAAAAGTAGAGAAAAAAATTATGAGATGGTATGAAGACATTAGGATGTCAAGCGACTAACTACGGGGGTGCGTTACTCTCTATATTGCAGGGATTGAAGGAGCTGTGCGTTACTCTCCATATCATGGGAAATGTTTGTGTGCATAGTGTGATGGTGCGTAATATTTGCTGAGTCGAGTATGTTATGGAGTGGGAATATGCATGAGGTTGTAGAATCGAGCAATATCATACAGAGTTACTGCAACTACCATGTGTATGTTCTCTTGGTCTGAGCTATCTTAAGCGCAATTGTCTGAGCATTAATGTTGGAGATTGAAAGGAGATGTTCCTTTTTCCCTGATTCATCAGGGAAAGTTTGAAAGTGTTCAACAGTGGGAGTTTGATATTTGTGATGTGCAGACAATGAGAACAAGGTTACAGATTTATTATAAGAGCATACGGTGAGGTAGAATTCTGTGCATTTCTAATTTTGTCAGCTTCATATCTACTGAAGTGCAGATGTGTGGTCAACTGCGGGTAGTCTTCTGGAATTCTGTGCATTTCTAATTTTGTCAGCTTCATATCTACTGAAGTGCAGATGTGTGGTCAACTGCTGGTAGTCTTCTGGAATTCTGTGCATTTCTAATTTTGTCAGCTTCATATCTACTGAAGTGCAGATGTGTGGTCAACTGCTGGTAGTCTTCTGGGTTTAGATGATCGGAATTGTATGTTGGAGACCCCCTTTAGGATCAGTTCCAAGCATACTACAGAGGGAATGTCATGAAATTTTTGCATGATGTTTAGAGTGCTGTGTGTTCTGAAATTTTTATTGAGGTTTGCATTTGAGTTAGTGCTTCGAGGAGGATTGGTGATCTCAATCAGTTGGCGGTCACTTATGTAATCTGGTTTCGTGCCCATTTCATGAATGAAAGCTATTGATCTGCCCTGGTTTTTTACCTGAAAGGGTTTTCCACGTGAAATTTGGTGCTCTCCTTGTCGATGTTTGTTCTCTCTACTTTAATTCTCTATTTTATGTGGTTTCATGTGTTTAAAAGATTAAAATGCTGATTCACCCCCCCCCCCTCTCAGAATTTTCTATGTGCTCTTCAAATTTCAACAACTCCATTAGGAACATTAGCTGCACCATTTTTCTTAACTATTAATGTTGACTTGTTTGTAATCAAAAGTTTAACATCCCCTAGCTTCTCAAGAGAACAAAACAAATGTTCATCCAAAGCCATATGAAGAATGCAACCAGAATCCCTATTATAGTCCACTTGGTTTTGTTATCATAAGAATTCAAATGTATAGACGACCAGGCACAAGTAGAGTTATTTGTGCCTTGCCTTAGTGAAGTACCTTATTGCTTCCTTGGTAGCACATTGTCGGCCAAGGTAACTTGCACCTTCTTGCATAGAATCGCATAAGGTTCCATTTTTCTGCAATAGCAGCAACCTTTCTTCTTGTCCTAATTTCCCTTGTCCCTGCAATTATTGGCAAGATCTCATCTGATTTCTTCCTTAATGAGCCCCTTATTCTTCCTACAATCTTTATAATCTTCAGCTGGTTTGGATTTTCTCTCATGAATTTTGTCAGCCCAGCCTATTTTTTAAATTCAGTTAGTGTGTTAGTTTCGATAAATTTGCCTTGATCATGCCGGAGTCACCTGCATGGTCTGCTAAAGTCAGTTTTGTCCTCCTCTTTCTTCATATATTCATTGGTGAAAACATGGAGGTAGATATATGAAATGGTTTCCTCAAGTTTGTGAGCAAAAATTGCATCATTTGTTCATTAAATACTATTCCCCCAACCTTGGTGATTTGGAATTGGAGACCTCTAAGCTTTGCTGTATAGGCATCAATTAATTGCGACTCTTTAGGAAAAAGTGTGGGAAAACCCTGATGTGATCTAAAAAGGTCCCTTCATCTGACACATCAAACAACTTTAGTGTCAAACATCACCCCCTTGCTAGTGACAATAATGCTTGATCTCAGGCACAACATATGTTGTGATTGTTGTTTTTAACTAATCGACCTATAGATGGTATGCCGATAGTTTATCTTCTTACTTTGGTAACATTTGATCCTTTGGACATTCTGACATACCCCTTGTGCCACGAAGACAAATTTCAAAGATTTGGTCTATTTTTTATGGTTGTGCCCAAAACCAGCTTGCCAAAGCTTCAAAGACAAAGTGAAAAAGTTTGTTTGACCAAGATATCACTGTTTAAATTTTTTAACACTAAGCATGTTCAAAACACCAAAAGAAAGAAAAATAAATAAAAATTGCAAGTAATTCAAATTTTTTATTTTGAGATGAAATGCCTCTACATACCAAGCATCCTCTTTTTCACTCTTTGCCACTTGTCAAATTGCAATGTGTTGATATTAATGTTTATAGTGAAAAGTGAGTCTGTAACACTTAAACACATGTCAACATCCTTGATCATCCGGGGGAATCTGCCACTTGTCCACCTACTCTACCGACTATGAAAAACTTGTCACTAATTAATTGCAGAACATACAATCTCACCAATTTATACTGTATGAACTTTAAATGTTTCACCACCAAGGAATGCCACATCTTCTAGACTGTCGATTGTAACTACGTTATTAACCCCTGTATGTAAGTACCACAGGGCACACATTGCTGCTGCCATCTGCCACAATGCAAGCCCCTAGCACCACCTCAGCCACCACACAAGCAACTGCCACCACGTACGCCAAATAGGTCAAGCACCTAGCACCATGCATTTATTGACTGCTCACCATGCACATGACAACTAAGTGTGTCAAGCAATCATCGAATGATTATGCATACCACCAAAGCATTGCCCTTGTATCTTACCCCTACACAACATGCCAGGCTCTGAAAAATGAGTGTCCAAAATTGTGAACACGCCACAGTTCTGCAAACAACTTTTCACTAATGCATCCTTAAGCCCCTCTAGCAAACTGAAAGCTGGTAATTATAGAAGCACCCGAGCACATCAAAAACTATCTTAATTCCTAGCCTGGCAGACTGAAATTAAAAATATTCCTTCTAAAATCAATCTTTCATGACTGTATGAGCCTGGGAAGCAATCTAAGCTGTAGATGTATCAGTAGACCTTGATGTTAGACCTTTTCTGAAGCGACTATGGGAACCTGAAAGTGGGCTAGAACTCAATCAGACATTGGCCTGATCTACATTGGGAGTAATGCCTTCATAAGATCTGAGGATCAAATTTTAGATTTTGAGGTAAAAATGGATCTGCATGCCAGTCATCCTCTTTTTCACTCTGCCACTTTGCAAATTGCAATCTGACAATGTTTATAGTGAAAAATGAATCTGTAACGCTCAAACACATAACATCCTTGATCATTCAGGGGAATCCACCACTTGTCCACCTACTCTTCTGACTATGAAAAAAATTGTCACTCATTAATTGCAGAACCTATAACGCTCGCTAATTTGTATGGTATGAACTATGATGTTTCACCACTAAGGAATGCTACATCTTCTAGCCTGTAAATTGTAATAAGACCATGTATGTAAGTACCACAGGGCACCCATTGCTGCTGCCATCTGAGCCACAATACAAGCCCCTACCACCACCTCAGCCAACACAAAAGCACCTTCCACTAGCAAGTCGCCATGCAAGCAGCTGCCACCACATATGCTAAAAAGGTCAACCACCTAGCACCATGCATTCGCTAACTCCTAGCCACACATGACAACTGAGTGTGCCATGCAATCATCAAATCACTATGCGTGCCACCAAAGCATTGACCTATCTCATCCCCATACAACATGCCAAGATCTTTAAAAAAAAGTGTCCAAAATTGTGAACACGTCACAGTTCTGCAAACAACTATTCACTACTGCACCCTTAAGCCCCTCTTGCACATTGAAAGCTGGTAATTATAGAAGCACATGAGCACATCAATAACTATCTTAACTCCAGGCCTAGCAGACTAAAATTAAAAAAATTTCCTTTCAAATTCAATCTTTCATAATGAGTGTGAGAGCCTAAGAAGCAATCTAAGCTGTAGATATAGCAGTAAGCTTTGATGTTAGGCCTTTCCTGAAGCAGGCATGGGAGCCTGCAAGTTGGCTAGAACTCAATCAGAATTTGGCCTGATCTAAATAGGGAGTGATTCCTTCATAAGATCTGAAGACAATATTTTAAATTTTGAGGTGAAAATATAGGCAGTGGCTAATCTCCATGTAAACTGCACCAAAGACAAAAAAGAGTAAAACTTATTTTTTTTCAGATTCGCGAAAACATGCTGTTTTTTTTTGCAAATTTTTTGGTGGTTTTCCACCACAAAATATGCAGATCATGAAGAACAAATGCTGAAAATTTCACAAAAATCTGTTGTGTTTTCCGTTTTTTGAAATTTGGTCAACGGTGCATTTTACATGGAGGATAGCTGCATCCGAAAATATATCTGCATGTCAAGCATCCTCTTTTTCACTTTTTGTCACTTGTCAAAGTGCAATATGTCAAAGTTAATGTTTATAGTGAAAAATGAGTCTATAATACTGTTGGTAAGCAGATTTGTCACTACGATTGTTTCTCTAAAACTGACCCTGTTTGCCCTATGAGCAGTGACAACCGTGCCAACAGTTGGAGAGATTGCAATTAAATTGCAATCTTCCTCTGTATTAGAGAGGGGGCAACTCCCTTGTATGATGGGGGTGTTTGTAATTTTTGTGTACTTTTCACCTGAAAGTACAAAAAGGATACAACATAAAACTAAAGGAAAAGGATAACAAGAATCTTACTGGCAAGCATACGAATGCCAAGCAAGGTGTCGTGATCATAAACAACTACAAAAGGGATTTAAGCACAAGAATAAGTTGGATATGCAAAATGATGAATGAAAGAAAACATATTTCCACATACGAGCAAACAAGAAGCCTCAACACCTTCTAACCAAGGTACCAAGGTGTGAACGTGCTTCATCTTTTACATATATCATTTATATTGAAGACTAATACATCACATAAGAACACAAAGGGATTATCAATTTAGCATACAAGAAATCAATAATAATAACTGAGAAACACATTTAAGACACACAAATCATATGAATTCATCGTTATCCTTTTGAAAATATACAAGTTCAAAAACCCGTAAGTACAAAGTATGAACATAAAGTTCTCCAAAAGTCCCTCTACACAATTCGAATCATATGCATTCATCGTTATCCTTTTGAAAATATACAAGTTCAAAAACCCTTAAGTGCAAAGTATGAACATAAAAGTTCTCCAAAAGTCCCTCTACACAATTCTCCAGAGCTTCTCCCCTTTTGTAAAAAGTCTCCCCCTTCCACATAAAAAAGAGCCTTGTATATATAGGCTTCATAGGATAACTACCTTCTTTTCCGAGTTAGTAACTAACTTATTTTTGTGCAAATTGAACGAGGTTATTAACCTTACAATTTTTGCACAAAAAGAGTCAACTACTTAACTTTGACCAAAAGTGACAAAAGTCACTATTTACAAAAATGGCAAGTTAAAACCTATTACATCATAGAAAGAACAAGATATTGGTCTTGTCAAAATGGCAATGTGTCTTCTCGTAGTAGCGAACAACTTGTTCTTCATTGAAATCCATCCCAACTGTGTCAAATGACCAACTTTTCCATTCAATTAGAATTGTGTCTTCACATCTCAAAATAGTTGGCATTCCTAAATTGAAATAATTTCTCGTTTGAAGTTTGCAAAAATATTGCAAATATCACCTGCAAAATAGTAAACATTGTTAGTAAAAACATTTACATTTTGCATCTTTGACACTTCAATTTTTTTTGACTAGTCTCTTGTTCAAGTCTTCTCTGATAATGGCTTTTAAAATCTGAATCAAATTCCCGTCCATGTATTTCCATCTAGTTTCTCTGCACAATCTGAAATCAATCTTCTACTCTTGAGATTCTTGAAGACAGTACATTGAGAAGTGCTCTATCAGAGTTCTCATTCTAACTGTATTCATATTCCATGTTGATTCCGTCAAATTATATATTATACCAACAAAGGGCCTACTTCATTACTAACTGAGTTTCCTTTGCTTTGAGTAACTCCTCATTCCGCTTTAATTTAATTTTCCAATCATTGAGTTCCTCACCCCAAGGTGGTTCCATAGCCACATTGTTTATTGCTTTGCTTTCACACAGAGTAAAGAAAGTAGATTCTCCATTTTACCCTTTTGTATGTCATCTTGAATGTGTGAAAAGATAACCACAACAAAACCCATGAGTATGTCCAACTTGCCTCGCAAATCGATTCAAACATCTGGATAGTCTATCCACTTTTCAAGATTTTTCATTAAAAGTATAATAGGACCATTTCTACTTTCACATCTGACAACCTTAAATAGTGCATTGATTTGTAGCTTCATGGACACCTAGTCCATCTTCTTCCCAATTTTGAAGAGAAGTTCATCTTCACTACATAGAAACCATGCTCTTCTCTACATAGGTCATTCAAATCAGTGCCCCTACAATTGGCTTATCAAATCTTATACCAAATTCAAATAATCCATTTTCTTTTGAACTGATTAGAAGTATGACCTTCTATCACCATAAGATGGGCCCCTTGAATTTTGATATGAGCCAGCATATATTGCTCTACCTCCTTGCAATGGCACATAATTACTTTTACCATGCGTTGATACTATTGTAACATTGCCTGACATAATCTAAAGAATTGAATTATTTTCATACATAAGGAATTTTGCATCAAAGTGATTGGCCAACATTTCTTGATATATCTTAGAACCTGTATGGCCACATACCTCTAAGGTATTCTGTCCAATGTTTAAGTGTTGTCATTTTCCTTTGTTTGGGAGTTTTATTCATTGAAAATTTTGAAAGCTTCCATTCAAAATCCATTTGTATGCATTCTACCTCTCTTTCTTTTCATTCCTTGAGATTACATTTCTTTGGCATTCTATTGAAGACTTCACGTGCATTGTGTATGCTTCCACATTTTGCAAAGACAATGTACATGTAGTTCACATGCTTTGTGCACATTCCTCACAAGAGTGTTGTCAAAGGTTGTGAATTGGCTTTATGCCAGCCAATTGCATTTGATTAAAGTTTTCTAAGCCATTGCAACAGATTCATTTAGTGCATATGCTGCAATCAAAACATTTCATTCCATTGAAATGACATCTCCTCGACGCGGTTTGTCAAACAATTTCGATGCTTTGTCTCTACTTCCACATTATGCATGCATGTCAACTGTGACCATTTCCAATGATAATATTTAACAAAAATCTACCCATCGATAGACTATGATGGATGTTCATAACATGTCAAAGGCTGCCGTTTTGGCACAGGCAGAAGGGAAGTTAGAGAATGTTGTGGAATTTGGCTTTACACTTGCCAATTACATTTTCTAAAATGTTTCTAAGGCCCGTTCAGCAAATTACTTTTGCACATATCATTCAGTCATTGCGAGCCATGAAATGACTCTTCCTTAGGGCATTTTGTTAAAACATTTATATGTTTTATATGTTCTTCTACACATGCATGTATGTCTGCGAAGGCAATTACAATTATTAGATCCCAAACATTATCCCTCCATCCTTTATCGACTCTTTACTGCTTGTGTCCTCACCACATCATCCCGCCTCTGCGTAGATATTTACGAGAACATAAGTTGCAACATTTTTAGGATTGAAGTCAAAAGTTGGTGTTGGGAATTCTCGGCCTATATTCATATGTGATTTACATACATCAAGAACACATGCTCACACATCCATTGCTGGTATGACTGGCATCATACAAACAAAGATTATAAAGTGCATTTGCTCTGAAGTTTCTAAAGCCTTCTCAACAAATCATTTCTACAGGTCTTTCAATCATTGCATTCCATGAGATGACGCTCTTTTTTTAGGCACTATGTCAAACATTTCACTGCCACTGTGAATTGAAGTATTTTGTCAGACAATTAGTGTCAATTGTTTGTGGTTCCACATCCTACAACCATATCTAAATTGGCATTTGCATCGGCAACTTCTGAAAATCCCCCACTAACATGCTTTTGAATGAATGTTTATAACCATTCTGAAACTCCATTTCGGTGCATGCAATGAAGAACATTGATTCTATTCCTACCAATTACATTCACATGGAGGTTTGTGGTCTTTCAACAGACCGATTTGAATATATCCTGCAATCAGTACCTTCCAGAAACTGTCTTTTTTCTTAGACTTTCGAACACATTCATTTTGTGGCTTACATGAAGCCATCTTCGCATGGAGGTTTGTAAAACGGTTATATGCCCTGCTTATGCTGTACACATTTTGCAAGTATGGCCAATAGGATACTCAACAATTTGATTTTGCTTAACTTGCCTTTAGAAGCTCCCATATTTCGTTGGCTTTATCTACCAAATTAAAAGATGAAATATGTGCCACTTTCAAGATTCAACCATTAAAAGTAGCGCCGGAAAAGCTCATCCAATATACATAGGGCATCAAGAAAAAGCCATTCGTGCAGCAACTCAAAACTATTATTTCATGTGTGACAGAGGATTTTGGCAAATGTTTGCAAAAGACTCAAGCTTTCCAACTCTTTGAAAGTTCTTGAAAAACAGTAACAAGTTCTTGAAATAGAGCTTTCCAAAGTTAGAAATTTGAAATAATGGAAGTAAAATTTAGGAATTTCAACTTTCAAACTCAAAAGTTAGGATTTTGGAATATCATGCGCTTAAGTTAGAAATTTTAGCAATTGGGCACAAAAGTTAGGATTTTGGACCAAAAGACACAAAAGTTAGGATTTGGGCTTCTCAAAACACGAAATTTAGAGTTTGGAGCCAAAAGGTGCACGGAGTTAAGGTTTCTAAATATTTTGCGTATAAGTTGGGTTTTTAAAGCATCACGTGCGAAAAGCTAGGATTTGGAAATGTCAAAGCGTGAAAGTTAAAGTTTGGGAAGATTTTGCACAAAAGTTAAGGTTTTAAAACTTCTGCATGCAAGGGAAATTGGCTTGGAATTTTTAATTTTTGGGTCTTCAAAAATCGAGGCAACAAATACTCGAACACGTGTCAACAGCCTTGATCATCCAAAGGAATCTGCCACTTCTCCAACTACTCTACTAACTACGGAAAAATTCACTCATTAGTTGCAGAACCTATAACCTCATCAATTTGTATGGTACGAACTATGATGATTCGACACCAAGGAATGCCACATCTTCTAGCATGTCAATTGTAATAAGCCCCCGTATGTAAATACCACAAGGCACACATTGCTGCTGCCATCTGAGCAACAATGCAAACCCAACACTTCAGCCACCACAAAGGCACCTTCCACTAGTCAGTCACCACACAAGCACCTGCCACCACATGCACCGGAAAGGTCAAGCACCTAGCACAACGCATTGGTTAACTCCTCGCCATGTACATGACAACTAAGTGTGTCATGCAATCAACAAATTACTGTGCATACCACCAAAGCATTGACATTGTATCTCATCCCCATACAACATGCCAAGCTCTTAATGAAGAGTGTCCAAAATTGTGAACGCATCACAGTTCTGCAAACAACTACTCACTACAGCACCCTTAAACCCCTCTTGCAAACAGAAAGCTGGTAATTATAGAAGCACTCAAGCACACCAATAACTACCTTAATTCCTGGCCTAGCAAAGTGAGATTAAAATATTTTCTTTCAAAATCAATCTTTTTTAATGACTGTCTGAGCCTGAGAAGCAATCTAAGCTGTAGATGTATCAGTAGGCTTTGATGTTAGGCCTTTTCTGAAGCGGCTGTGGGGAGCTGAAAGTCGGGTAGAACTCAATCAGAATTGGCCTGACCTATAGAGGGAGTGATGCCTTCATAAGATCTGACAATCAAATTTTAAATTTTAAGGTGAAAATCTCTGATTGCCAAGCATCCTCTTTTTGACTATTTGCCACTTGTCAAATTTCAATATGTCGAATTCATGTTCACAGTGAGAAACAAGTCTGTAACACTCAAATAGATTTCAACATCCTCGATCATCCAGGAGAATCTGCCACTTGACCGCCTACTCTACTGACTTACGAAAAAATTGTCACTCATTAACTGCAGAACCTACAACCTCACAAATTTGTATATTATGAACTATTATGTTTTATCACCAAGGAATGCCACATCTTCTAGCCTGCAAATTGCCTGTGAATGTAAATTTTAAGGTGAAAATATCTCTGATTGCCAAGCATCCTCTTTTTGACTATTTACCACTTGTCAATTTTCAATAAGTCAAAATTCATGTTCACAGTGAGAAACAAGTCTGTAAAACTCAAATACATGTCAACGTCCTTGATCGTCCAGGAGAATCTGCCACCTGTCCACCTACTCTACTGAATTATGAAAAAATTGTCACTCATTAACTGCAGACCCTACAACCTCACAAATTTGTATGTTATGAACTATGATGATTTACCATCAAGGAATGCCACATCTTCTAGCCTGTAAATTGCCCATGAATCTAAGTACCGCAGGGCACCATTGCTGCTGCCACCTGAGCCACAATGCAAGCACCTACAACCACCTCAGCCACCACAAAAGCACCTTCAACTAGTAAGTCACCACGCAAGCACCTGCCACAACATATGCCGAAAAGGTAAATCCCCTAGCACCCATGCATTCGTTAACTCCTTGCCACACACATGACAACTAAGTGTGCCATGCAATCATCAAATCACCACACATACCACCAAAGCATTGACCTTGTAGCTCATACCTATACGACACAACAAACTCTTAAAAAAGAGTGTCCAAAATTGTGTCACGCGCCACAGTTCTGCAAACAACTATTCACTACTGCACCCTTAAGCCCCTCTTGCAAACTGACAGCTTTTAATTATGGAAGCACTAGAGCACACCAATAACTATCTTGATTCCTGGCCTACCAGACTGAAATTAAAAAAAATCCTTTCAAAATCAATCTTTCATAATGACTTGTGGAGCCTGAAAGAAATCTAAGCAGTAGATGTAACAGTAGGCTTTGATGTTAGGCCTTTTCTGAAGCGGGCATGGGAACCTGAAAGTTAGCAACGACTCAATCAGAAATTGGCCTGATCAACATAGAGAATGATGCCTTCATTAGATCTGAGAATTAAATTTTAAATTTTGAAGTGAAAGTACCTCTGCATGCCAAGCATTCAGAAGAGATTCAAAACTGAAAATAATACTAACTAGATTTAAGCAGGACTAGCAAACAGAAATTTGAAACTGGAGGCACATAAAGGTAGCAACAAAATCCCTGGGGAAAGGGAGCAGCAGAAATCTGTTGAAAGCAACATACACACAGTATTGTGAAAGGTGAATATATTAGACCTCAGAAAGGTCATTCATGAAAGGAATGACATAAAGTTATCATAGCAACACACAGAGATGTGAAAGGTGAATCATATTAGCCTTCAGAAAGGCTGTTCAACAAAGGAATGACACCATTTGAAAAATTAGCAGTCATTAAACAAAGGGAATAGGCTTTATTTCGACAAAGAATTTGTGCCACTTGCTGAGGAGACAATAAATGAAAGCCAAATTCATGGACAACAAGACCCCGCCTATCACATAAGCATTTATGATAAGCCCAGCTATGTATAACCTAACTCATGGAAAACTCAAATTTAGCCTTGGCCATAATGAGGGGCAACTCCATCCTCAAAGGAGAGAGCAGTATAGTTTATCTTCGATTACATAACATAGGTAGGATTACATTATGGTGTGATTAGCATGCCCTGCAAAATAAGAAAAAATTGACACCCTATTTTACATTGATATTACTGTGAAAATGGACTTGTCTATCTCAGAATTCCCCTTCTATTTTCCCAATTTGGGGCATTGAAAATTTTGTAAAGACCTTTCGTATACACTCCCATTAAGGGGAAACATAAATTCTTGGATGGGAAGAGAATGGCTAAATTGTTTCCACCTCCAGGGAGGTTAGGTTATCAAAAATGAATTTTAGTAGAGCTTCACAATGATAAAAATGACTTCACTGGAGCCACAATCTCCCATTTGAACTTTGGCACCAATAATGAGGTAGAACCCCTTGCACTAATCAAATGACTAAAATTAGCATGATCCCTCGATAATTTAAAAATCATTATTCAACATGATTACCAATTAGCCATCAATGTAAATGACTAGGGGGGAACTCTTATAATGTAAATAGCCTTTTGAAATAAGTGTCAAGGCTAGCTTCTTCCTTTCCTCCAAAATACTCCTTCGGGTGGTGTCAATAGTCATTCTTTTGCTGACAGCAACCTCAATGATATTTCATTTCATAAACCAAAATAGAATCATTCACTAGACTTAAATCTCCAGAATGATATACACAGATTTTCAATATCAGATGTAAGAGAATATCAGATTTCTAATTCTCAGTAGTTATGAAGACTTTGACATTTGGCATTGATCAATGATCAAGCATCATAGATTCATACGATGAAATGATCTAGTTTTACAATTATGTATATTTCTCTTATTTTTTGTGTACACACACACACACACACACGCGAACCCATACGAATCATAATGGGAAAAAAATCACGAACCCACGAACCGGATTCTCGTACCCGAGCCCATCCCCGAACCCGAACCCAAACCGGTAACTTAGCTAATCTTTCTTAAGAGTCACAATATTTTAAAGTTCCATGCATATTTATAATTTCTATGGACTATATTCAACATGATTAATAAAAAAACAATTCTTTCTCTACTCTTATTATAATGCTTTTCAGTTTTCCAAGTTTTTGCCAAGGTTTTCCTGTCAACAAATCAGAAAAAGACATTTGTACACAGTGAATGCAGTTGTCCAACCCCAGTCAATACAAGCATCTAGTTTCTCAGTCCTCACCGCCCGACCCTCCCCCCACCCCAATGTCTTAGCACATCAGGCAAGATCCACAATGGAAAATAACAAATTATAGCTTATTTCCCTTGAACTTTCTCGATTTCTCTTCAACAGTAATGGTGGAATAATGGACCATTAACATTCAGGAGGAGTTCTAACCCTGTTTTCTTCTACCCACTTACGTACATGGATTAAGGACAGTCCCATACAACTTGGAAAAAATATTGTAACCATGATTGCTACATGGGTCCTTGAGTTATTTAGTTCACCACCTAAATGATTAGGCGGAAGCCCAGGGTAAAGCAATTGATTTAAAGTTCTTCTAAGAACCATCCAGTGGCTTCTATTTCTCTAAATCATTTGAACCACCACCCTAGAGAAGAGATAGTCATGTTAGAAGCTCTACATTCACCTCCATACTTATAGAACTCGCATGCATATCCAATTTATCATCACCTAACTAAAAACTTCCCAAACGTAGCTGTCTCCAGGATATTTTTGGGTTTGTTAGATCGAGAATAACCAACCCTTTGGATTGTGTTGTGAAATTCGATTCTCCTCATAAATTGAAGTTTTCTGTACCCTTCATCCAATATGACCATCTGCAGCAGTTGATGCCAGCACATTTCCAATTACCAACTGTTAAATGACCCGTAGTTAGAGATTTTTTTAAAATAATTCAGCTAAAACCTTTGGTCTCCTATATCCAAATATCTGTTAACGTTCTGCTTCTTTGTTCTATTAGTATCCTTCTTTTAAAGCTTTGGTCAATTAAAGAAATCCTCACATTACATATCAAGGGCATGAAAACTAATAGCCCAGTAAAACCTATCCTCCAAAGACGCCAACCACAAAACAAAGGGCCGAAAGTTTCAATGTGAATGACAACCAGAAGAAAAAAAGGAAAAAAAAAATCCTCTCAATCATCTATACCCTCAAGAATAAACTGCTAAATAGAAAAGCGCTTATCAGGCATCTCTAAATCCTTCTTACTGTTAAAACCTTAAATGAACCCTTCATCATTAAATATTTTTAGCCTTGAGATTTTTGCAAATACAGCCGAACAACAACAAGAAACAGAGAAATCTATAGACGGCGATACATTCACGAAAATTACATTTTGGAGAAAGATGTTTAGCCTGCAAATTGCATCATCCAAGTTAAGCTTAAAATACCTATGAAGACCTGTAATCCCACCTGTGAATCCTCCTTTAATTTCAACTGCCAAGCGATGAGAATGGGGATTCTCGACAATTTTTGCAATCCACGCTTACAAACAAACTCTAAATAAAAGGGTTTCGACTGCTATGCTGGATCCCCACGTACAACTAGGCAGAGCAGTTCGACTATATTTTCTCGATAACGCAGTTCGAAACCGAAATTTTAAGCATTGGCTTGTAGCTATATAGCTTGCACCACAAGAAATGTCGATGCGCTGCCCGAATGGCTCGATCGAGGATTGTAAATATGGAGGCCGTAATTTAAATCTAGACTTGATGAGTTTGAGGGTTTGAATGAATGAGTGATTGATTTTAATGATGTGGACAAGAGTTTTGGCTATTTTAAGGGACCAAGGATCAGGATCATAGTTTTAATTAGGAGTCGAATGTTTTTGTGCGTGCAATGGTAAGTTGATAGGAGATTTGATTTTGCCCTTAAAAAATGTTGAAAATATGTAGAGCACGAAAAGAGTCATTTTCTTTGAACATATGGTTTTCCTCATAAAACACCTCCATTCACAAAAATTTGTTCAATAATGATAGGAAATTATGATATTGCTATCAGGATTCAATTATGTAGTTTTTTGAGTCAAATTCATTGCCCGTGTTTCATGAGTGGTGTTTCTAAGGAACCCATCTCTCATGAGAATGAATGGAACCCTTAGCACTCATTACATCTACGTGATGCTCATAGACATGAAGCATTGGGACTTCCCGGGAGGTCACCCATCCCAGAGTTGCTCTAGCTCGAGCGTGCTTCACTATGGAGTTTCCTCCATGGTTAAGCTCACTTTGCTTGCAACCCCATTTGCAAAACCTTTAGCAAGTATGAACCATTCATTAGAAAGTCCCTTGAGCTCACCAATTGATAATTAAGAGATATTTTCCGCAACAAGTCAAATTATGATATTGCTGTCAAGATTCAATTGTGTAGTTTTTTGAGTCAAATTCATTGACCCGTGTTTCATGAGTAGTGGTTCATGAGAACCCATCTCTCATGAGAATGAATGGAACACTTAACACTCGTTTGCATCTAGGTGATCCAATGTTTTCCATCCCATAAGCTTCCAAATAATCTCATCACTTGTCTGTTAAGATATGCTACACCCAAAGTTTTGTTGTTTTACAACAGTCTTATAGCTCAAAATAAAATCTACGTAGTACCATGTAGTATATTTTATAGTCACTATAGATATGGATAAACATAAATTAGTTTATGTTTATTCTTAGCCATAGCGACTATTGATAACATGCTATGATGAAAGTAAATAACTTCTTATATTTGTTTCTATTTATTATTTAGTGTATTGTTTATCACATGATGATGTAGTTCATATTTGTGATGATTTCGATTTCTACTCATGCATATTTACATAATAAACCATATTCAATGTTCCTTATTGTAAGATAAAATATATATATTGTGAGATGGAATGTATATAATATATATGATAAGATGGAGTATGTATGTGTATATGTGTTGTGGTTTGTATGGTTTGATGTTAAGTGTTAAAATGTAAAGAGATTAAATATTCTATCTTACGAAAATGTAAAGGGGGATGGAATTAGAGATGTGTTTATTATTCTTTGAGTTGCCTAGATTGTATTAACCTTAATTGAATTGAATTGATTAAGTATTGCAATTGTGATTAAGAAGAAGATGAGATGTTCCTTTTTTACCCTCAAATGCACAAATGGGAGATCCAAGTTGATCAACCCAAGAGAAGGGTTAATGCACAAATGAATCAACTATTTGGAAAGGAGAATAACAAAGGAGATACC
>MU225061.1:930557-942133 GCA_018584345.1 Thuja plicata
TTCCAAAGATTAAAATTCAGTTCAGCATGAGCATCCAGGTATAACTAGCTCAAAGTCCAGATATCATCAGTCACTTAAACTATTAAAGAAACAAGAGCAAACTTTTTTTAGCTATTCTAAATTCTATATTTTTCCCCTTCTATTCTATTCTAACCCCTATAGAGTTTTAAGCTCCAGCTTATATAGTTCAGCAGTCCAAGAAAGCCTCCCAAAAAACTCAGCTTCTCGAACACAACCATAGAAAGAAACAGTTACCAGTTATAACAAAGTTCTCAGAATAAGATTTTTAAAAGCAGGATAAATTAAGGAAATAAAATTGAATCCGGTTCAGCTTTCCTGTGTATCTATTGACGTGGCCATCTTCACCAGCTTCCACGACCCGAAGACACGGAGCAGTTCCTGAGTAGGCGTGGCGTGCAGATTTTTTAGTGCGGCTAACTTGGCGTGCATCGCGTTCTTCTCCCATCGCATTTTCTGGATTTTCTCATCCTGTTTCAGTAGTTGCCTCCGGTTCAAGATCAGCATAGCTTCAATGTTGGCGGTTCTGGTGAGGTCGTGAACCATGGGAGCATCGTTCTCTTTGAAGGCATTCATTACATCAACGAAAGACTTAACCATCGCATCAACACCCTGATTTCCATCCTCCAATTGCAAGATGCCCGAGGGATTCACTACTTTTATGTCCTTTAAGATGTTGGAGTGAATCTCTTCTACTTCTTTTTCCATGGC
This sequence comes from Thuja plicata, assembly GCA_018584345.1. Lineage (NCBI taxonomy): Eukaryota > Viridiplantae > Streptophyta > Pinopsida > Cupressales > Cupressaceae > Thuja > Thuja plicata. The sequence continues at coordinate 931,287 of MU225061.1, forward strand.
TTTCATCTGGGAAATAGCTGTTGCAAACAATGCATTCTTCCAGCCAAAGTTTTTCTTTAAGACAAACAACATACAGGGGTCAACTAATTTCATGGGATTTTCAGTTAAAAATTGTTTTACTCTGTAATCTTCAATTTCTCGCACTCACATCACAACCTCTGCACATTTTTCTGCCTCATTTTCCCATATTGGAATCAAAGTTTGAATCTCCCCTAGGAGTATTTCGTCGTCCACGCGGGTACTCATGAATTCCTGTATGAAGGCGCTCCCTTCCACTATGATACCATCGGTCCATGCCCTGATTACTTCCGTCCAAGTTCTTCCTTGTTGTACCTGTTTGACCAATTTTTGGTTTTCCGCCGAGTTGGGGTCAAACCCTTGGTGGGCCTGTGCCAAAGGTAGCACACCATTTTCAGCCAATGACGAGAGAAATTCTGCCATAGTTGAAACTATCTGCTTCAATTCCCGTTTCTCCCTGCCATCTTTCTGTGACTGTCCTAACATATGATCTGCGGAAAATTTGAAAATGTGATCACGAGAGTCTCTGTTCAGAACTCCTAACTCCATTTTTGTTATTTCATAATCCTCGGGCTCAGGATCCTGCATCTCTCCCATAGGTGTTACTGTGGCAATTTCAGCAATAATCTTCCCTGTAGACGGGTCTGTTGTTAACCTCGCGTCACTTTTCATTCTTTTAGCCTTCGGGGTGCGGGCAACATACCTGGTGACAATTTCTTTAACCGAAAAAGCAAGCAGTTTGAAACTTTTTCTCTTGCTAACAGATTCAGTGAGCCATGGTGGAATCGAACTAGGCATAATTCGATTATCAGGAGTTTTTGTAGGTGTGCTTGCAACCTGGGATAGCTCCTGATAATGCGTGAGAACCTCTTGAACCTTCTCTTGGTGATCAAGGGTGAATGAGAGATCTCCTTCATTGAGCTCAACGACATCATCCAAATAGTCAGGTTCTCCTGAAGCCATCTGGTTCTTCTTTTCTGATCTCGTCCTTACCCTTGATCTTGGCGCGGTAGGGTGTCTTACTGAAGTTGTCTTCTCCTTCAATGATGTTATTTCACCTGCATTTGGTAACAAAGGAGAATCATTAGCATGAACCTGCTTAGGACTTTTAATAGGTGATTTTGTATCAAGGCATGTGTCTGTAAGGAGTTGAACTCCTTTCTTCTTTTCTGTGATCCAACTCTCAGTCTCTTCGAGAATGCGGTGGGCTCTGAGTTTAATATCGCTGGATTCTTTCCTGCCCCAATCAATAATTGGGACACTTTCTACTTCTGAACAGGTGGTGGATGGACATGGGACCTCTGAACTATCCTCTTCCACACTTCTGATATCAAACCTCAATTGCAATAGCTTGATATGAGACACAGTGAGTCTGGTTCGATCCCGCTCCCAGATCATTTTCTCATCACTGAGATTTTCTCATATATCCTCAAGATGATAACTTGGGGAAGGGAATTTACTTAGCCCTAGAGTCTGCCTGGTAAAACCCTTGCTATCAAATCCTGTCCTTGGTTCATAAAAGGGCATGTGGAAGTTCAGCAAATTACTCCCAACAATGGATGCATCTAACATACTATTACAGACCAGATTGCCTAGTTTCACCGGAAACAAAGAATTCCACTTGTCTTCGGGGAGAGCAGTTTTAATAACAATAAATAACTGTCTACAAACCTCTGCCAGTAGAAAACAATCGAAAGCATACCGAGGCAACTTCAAGGGTTCCTCTTCAAATCCACCTACTCGAATATATGTGAAGCGAGGAAATTGAATGTAGAAACTACCAAATATCTGGACCAATTTTTGAGCATTCTTTGAAATTCTCTGGTTCGGTGCACCTGCAAGTTCTTGGCGTAATTTCCCCCAAAACACATTGTGTAGTTTTTTGTAGTCCTCTAAAACTTTATCTTTTCTCAACAATGGGCAATACTCATAAATAAACAAGCTTTCGTTCCAAGGAACTTTTTGAATAGGAGATAAATTTTGAGTGCAGGCCAAGCAATACATTAGGTATGTGGACATATAAAACCCTTCTTTGGTCATTTGAGTTTGCTTGAGTTGATCCCTAAGGGATACGGCTATGATCTCGGCCCAGTCTATGTGCTGTCTTCCTTCTAGAACAATCTCCACAAAATGGAACATCCACTCGTCAAAGTACAAGGCTTGTTCTGAACCTTTTAATCGCTGGAGAAGGACAACAATATCATGTACCAGAGGGTTCATGTGATCCTTAGTAAGGGATTTGGGTAACCACAACCCTCCTTTGTAGTTGGTTTTTGTCCATTTTCTTGCTATATGGCTTCTGTTCTTGTCAACATTTTCCCTAAATTGAGCCAACGACTGGGTGGGGGTGAAGTTAACAAGATCCCCATCAGGTATTTTGAAAACTGCTGTAATGGTTCCACGGTTTACCAGTATTAAGGTTTGACCATCTTTATTTAAAATACTCTTCAATTTAACATCATATCTGTTAATGCACTCCTGTATTAACTCTGGACAGGCGGCGGAAGGTGGGAATGCGGCTGCTTCTATTAGACCACTAGCTAAAATTTCTACAACAGACTCTTCGTCAACATGAGAAGAGAGTTTTGAAGTTATGGCGTCAACCGAAACCCCTAACAAATCCGTGTCTGCTATGAATGGAGCCCTACATTCTAAGTTCTTTACGTTGCCAAAGAAGTGCATAACAAACTTCATATTTGCATAAGAAGATGAAGAGTCTACCAGCTCACTGCTCGAAATATTGAATTTTAAGCAACAACTAGAAACGAGGAGCAGAGCTTGAAAAAGCTACCTGTAAGAGTTGAACTCGACCAGACCACCTTTCCAGCGCCGAGAGTCCGCGAATGCATAATAGGGAAAAATGACTTACAAAGCTTCTTTTTATTTGCAGTTTGAAGCGCGGGATAGACAGCTTTATGTGAGCATTAATCGGGCCTTCAATGCCAAGTGATGCTAAAAATAAATGCTTTCAAATCAAAATGTGTCTTCGAGACTTGCCACCCTTTCCAATCATAATTATTTACTCTTCAAATCAAATATTTTCCACCTGTGCAAGTGATTTTTTTGGTTTCTGTGTACTAACCCAGCAAATAGAATCATGCCACGTCAATCGGCCCGTCTTGTCAGGTCGTCACGCCATTAAGAATCCCGCCTGCGTTCCTTTCTGAACTACTTTGAACTACTTTGAACCTGAGTTTGAAGGGGTTCAAAGAGGTTCAACACCTCATAAGAGAAAAATGCCGCGTGCTTTCCTGCAGGAACACATCGTTAGTGATAAAAAGACTTAGGTTGTTATTGAACTACTTTGAACTACTTCGAACTTGAGTTCGAAGAGGTTCAAAGAGGTTCAAATGACTTGAAAGCTTGAGTGATCGGCTTATAACAGACCGGAATTGAACCTAATGACACCAAATGCTTAGATTTGACAGACTCAAATATAAAGGTTTTGGAGGAACCAACAAGGTAGGAAGGTGAACAGAGCGAGGCTTTGACTATTAAAAACACGTGAACTTAAAAAGTTCAAATAAAGGCGACTCTTAACCCCCTAATAGTTACCAAGTGAAAAAAAAGATCTAATGGTTAAGAATGATTCAGAACAACCTAACGCATAAGATTAAGAGGCATAAACTCTTATATATTGGATGATTTACAGAATATATGATACAGAGGAGGCTAATATTGTTGAAGAAAGTGTTAAGAGTTATTGTTATTGTTGAGAAAGTTAAAGGAGTTATTTTGAAGAACAAAGAGCGGAACAGAGAGCACCGAGCAGAAATTCAGTTACAGCAGAGCAGATTCAAGTAGTGTTACAATTAAGATTGAGGTCACACATATCAGAACATATAGAGTATGAACAACATTTGCATTTGATGCATTTTTACAAGCATTGTTGAGTAATTGATACTATTGTATTGAGAACTTTAAATCCCAATACTGGGTAGATCTTAACTGATCTTATATTTGTAAAACCTTTAACAGGGTACATATCTAAGTGTAGAGTTTGTTAAAATCCTCTAATGAGGTAGACCTAAGAAGTCTTTTTATACTCTTGATCGAGAAAACTATGAAAATGACTAAACATTGTAAGCTCTAACCAAGCACCCTTTATGCTGCAGTTAGTGAAGGTTGTGGGTGTCATCCCCACTGTAGTTTTTTCCTCTAACCAAGTATTTCTGTGTAAACAAAATAATGGAGTTATGAATTCTATTGTATATTGTTTTGATATGATGTTTTATAAGCTTTATATTACTTTCATTTCAAAGTTTTGAACCTGGAAAACAACAAGCAACAGTATATGGTTCATAGGCAGTTTCAGTTACAAAGTTTTTAGTGGTACTGATTCACCCCTCCCCTCTCAATCCCAACTTTCCATAGTCATTTCAATAATTGGTATCAGAGCTACTACTCTTGAGTTAAAAGGTTTGACCACCTTAGATTTAAGATCCACATCAACATATTAAGATGTATTTGGATAAGTTGTGAAAGTTTTGGATGAACATTGTTATATATGGCTATTTTGTTTTACTCGGTAAAGAAAAGTAATTATGTAGTTGGTATAAAGGTAAAAAGGGACTCGGCAAGCGCATTTATTGCAAATAAATTGAGCCATTGAAAACCCTAATTATGGGAAACCTATAAATAGGTAATCTTATTATTTATTTTGAACCTAACGTTTTCGAAAGAGCATTGAGCATATTATAGAGTGATTATTCTGTGGAGAACTCAAGTGATTTTAAGGTAATTATGAATCTTTGCAAGAACATTTCAGATACATTTCAGAGATAACAGTTGTACATCGAGTTGTGTTTGCGAAGTTGAGTTATTATCAAGCATGCCCTAGTTTTTTCAAGCGATACATTTTTAAGTGATCATGGCACCTAAGATATAAACACTAGTTCTAGTGAAGAATGTTGAACCAGTGAACCCGGAATACAAGTTTCCCCCAACTATAGCCACAAAAAATGACATTATGGGAGCATTGTATTCAATACCACCACAATTTCTTTTGATTGAAGACGTCCGCACATTCATTCATTACAAAATTGAAGATCTGTGTAAAACCGAGATTGATGCTTCATTTAGCAAGTTGTGCGTGGATGGAGAAGTTAAAGATGAGCACACCCATCTGGAAACTAAAGGACTGGTTCATGCTATATATTTACTGAGGGCATTCAAGCCCGAGTGGGTAAGGATGGTACTCAACCGAGTACACAACCAATTTATGTGGCTAGATGAACCGATTAAAATAACTAAGGATGTGTTGCACATCATCATTGGATTCTGTATCGGAGACAGACCGAAGGAGATTAAGTAGATTGATAAGGGTAAGATCATCAAGCTAGCCAAGGCACAATGAGATGGTGGAGGAATTAGGATATCTACTGTAACATATCCCGAGTCAAGGTATGCATGCAACATCATATCTTACTAAGTGTTTCAATCATCTCGAGTGGATAGTGTACCATGTGAAGCAGTTGATCTTGCATACAAGATAGTGAAGAAAGGACTACAAATAGATCTCTGTGAAGTTTTGTTGAATCAGATAGAAGACAACATAAACACAACAAGAAAGGAAAAGACCAACACTTTGAAATTTGGTTCATTGTTGGTATGTATTTTCTTCTACTACCATAATTCATTTCCCTCCATTAGAGATTTAGTTTGAAAGACTGATAGGGCAGTCATATATTAGATACATGAGTTTATAGATAGTCTAATAGATAATTTTGATGCAATCATGTCTGATTACTTTATGAAGTTCCAAGCTAGGATGCATAAAAGATATAGAGTTCCACCTCAACTAGTTGCAAAATATTAGGATAACATATGTTTTGAAGTAGATACATATGTATGTATAGTTAAAGCTGTCAAACTGAGAGTTGAACGGATTCAACCGATGGGTTATGAGATGGACATTGATATTGGTTCAAAATAGATTGAAGCCTTATTAGAAAAACCAGTTGACCCCAATGAAAAGAGATATGGCACTTACGAGGAAGTCAAAGACAAAAACAAGCAAGGTATTTTGGTACCTAGGTCAATTAAGAAATCAAGTAAAATGATTAATGTCTTATCAAAGACTCTTGGATTTGATGACAATTTGGATAAGGACACTGAAAATGCACAAGCCTTTGTAGTGGTTGAGAAGAAAAATGTGCAATTGTCTTCACCGAGTAAGAGAGGCATTACAAGGAACACCAAATCATCGATACAACCTAAAGAGAAGAAAGCTCCAAAAATAATTGAACCAAAAGGAAAAACTTATGAGAGAACCAGAGGCAAGAAACAACCTGCTAGAACAAGGAGAAGATTATTACTTGGAAAACAAAGTGATACATAATCTTATGAGCCTAACAAATCTATACCGGTTGGAAAGCTCTCACGAGTTCGACTAAGTCTTGATGATTTTTTGGATAGATTAAAGGATTCTGGAGGAGTTGGAGGATTTAGGCAAGTAAAGTATCTGAAGAGGAATGAAGAAGACAAGAAAAAGATTGAAGATGCAGTTGTTGTTACTTTAATGATATAGAGTGACACCTATAGAGCTTGCAGATAAGCTACCTCAGGAACTTTACAACTAAATTGATGCAAGGTGGAAGTATGCAATTAATGCAGAGAAGGAGATGATATATATATATATATATAGTGCATATTATTCCCGTCCTGACACCATCTTAAATATTAGAAACATTAAAGAAACACTCAAAAAAAAATCTAGTCAAGGGAAGAGCCCTGAGAATAATGAATGGAGACCTAGAATCGGCAAAGAAGGACACAGCTAGAAAATGGAAAGAAATATATCAAGTAGGTGATACTAAGAAATAAGAAACAAAGAAGAGTTGAGATGATACAATTTTTGATCAGGTAAAGGAAAGCACCAAGCAAATAGATCCAATTGATCTAACTACTAAATGTGGAGATTATCATTGAAGACTTACCTGAGGAAGAAGATCTAGCAAGGAAGATATCAAAAGAAGAAGATATAATGGATGTAAAATTGCAAGATACTGAGTACATGGATGTTGATTACACATCATTGCAGAGTATTGAACCAATAATTGAGAAAATACTCAGTTACCCCAATGTACAAGATGTTGCTACTAAAAATACACCAGAAACACACACCATAGCAACCGAAACACCTGTAGATACAGATAAGGTAAAGGTTGATGAACCTACTGACACCAAGGGAAAACAACATGAAGAGCCATCGACTGACCTACCAATGTAAAAAAGACACCAGACACACAAAGTGAAATGCCACAAGAATCAAATCTCAAGGAAAAGACTGAAGAAATACAGAAGGATGAACAAAAAGAAGAAGATAAACTCATAGAAGATGTAAAAGTAGAAGAAAGCATAGCCAATACACATACCAAGTCACCAGATGCAACTAAGGCATCACGTTCCAAACGCTCTATTAGAGACAATATATTGATTGAGAAAAACAAGAGCAAAAAGAGGGAACAAGTCATTGAATTGAGCAAGCCAATCATCATACCGAAGGGAGACCCAAATATGATGTATCCCAAATAACTGTGTATTTATGCTGAGATTGTAGCTCAAAAGGCTAAGCAGGACATGTTATTGGCAAAGAAGAAAAAGGTAGACATCTTAGAATATGTAAAGGAGGGTTTCCAAGAAATTATTCCTGAAGTTACAATTGATGAATCTGAAGCCTTACTAGACCAAGTTGGAATTTTAGTCCAATGGATCAAAGTACCAAACAAGGACATGATCGAATACATGTTAAAATTCACAAGGAGTCTATGGAGAAGAAGTTGATAGAAGATTTATTGAAAGACACTGATGTTGACAAGGTAACTCTTTCTAAGTCATGTACAGATATTGAGAACAAACTCACATCCATCATAGCATTATTTCAAAAGTTTTGTATTCTTTCAAACTTTACTAGTGAAATCAAGAAGAAAAATAAAATATTGAGAAAGAGTTGACTAAGAAGCTTAAGGAGTTAACTATCAAGCCTGGAGCATTCTAGACTTACTACTCAAAAATTCAAGAACTCATGGGAGTTCAACTTTCATTAAGATGGGAGGAGGAAAATCTTAGGTTGGAGTTTCTTGAATTGCAAGCATTATTGATTCCCCATGTCCAATCGATGCAGATACATCTGAAGAAAGCTAAAGATTTAGTTGATCATCCAGATGTTAGCTCACTGGACAATATTGTTGGCTTAGCAATAGATATTACTGAGCACATTATTATACTTTAGAATCTCTGAGACACATGGGAGACTGTATATTCAAGGATAAAACAGAGGTATAAACATCTTTTTGAAAATTAAGTTTTACTTTTGGTAGTTTTTGTCAAATTTGGGGGATAGTTAACTATGTATATCTATATGTATTCATAGTCAAAAACTAAAAAAAAAGAGAGTATATATCTGGAAAATAAAAAAATGATATGTATAGAGTATAACATCCGAGGGGGAGTTACAAATTTTGATGACTTTGAAATTTTTTGTCAAAAATGCCCAACTAATTCCAAAGGGGGAGATTGCTATCTCTATAAGATATATTTTGTTGTCATTAGTTTATGTCAAAGTTATAGAGTCAAGAAGAATCAGTCTGTGAAAGGAGTTAGTCATATATTTGACTAATCGGCAATTTACACCAGCCAGTCAGTGAAGTAATACATAAGAGAGAAGTCAGTAAAAGCATTAATAGTTAAAGACCGAGTACCGAGCATCTACAATTGCCAAGTGTTACAATACACCAAATGCAATGAAGGACACCGAGTGGATAATCACTGAGTACTGAAGTTCTTATAATCGAGTTTAAGGAGTTACTCAACCGAGTTGGACAGATGAACATAAACGCGATAAGATCACATTTAATGCATTTTCACAACAATAATTACATTACTATGAGAATTTATAACAATTTTTTATAGGATCAACGACACAAATAAATCAAAGTGAAGATCTAAGGCATAGATCAAGCGTGATGCAGAGAGCACAACAAGAAGACCTAGATGGGCTCTAACTCCTTTTCAACTCTGCAAAATCCTTTCTTGGACACCCCAACTCCACCAATGTCTTCCAAGAGTGTCTTTTGACTTGCCAAAGGGATCAATATGCTTCCCTTATCCTCTCCTGACTCTCCAAGCCAAGTTGTAGAACTCTGCAATTTCTCCTTTAGGGACACCTTCCCTAAACCAAGAAAAATAGTATAAACCTCCACCAGAGACTTAGAACTCCCATCCTAAGTGATTGAAGAATTCAAATAGACCCCAAGGGTCAATAATCCACCACTATTTTTGGCCTTATAGACCCAAAGATGGTCGAATCCTAATTGGCCTAGGATTCCTTGTAGCCCTAACCATAGGGTTTTTTGGACTTAACTTTCAACTACAGAAGGATCCAATAGATTTGATTGGGTTTCTTAACACCCTTTATGGATTTTGTAAACCCCTCAAAGCCTTAACACTTCACTCCACTCCCGCACCCCTGAACTCTCACAAAGCACACAGGCCTAATTAGCTAGGTTATACTTGGTTTGTTAAGTAAGTGGTCAAAGATGGGTTCATGGAGTAAATGTAGAGACTTAGATGGATTCCTCTACCCCAAAATAGTCTAGAACCACTCTTGGTTTGATCCTCCCAAACACATATTGCACATGCATGTGACTGTACCAAAGAGTCAGGCTAATTACATCAAGATAATTAGCCTAGGGCTTTGTCTCATAAATAGTAGGACTGACATTGAGTGTCTAAGCTTTATGATTCTTAAAGACCATGATCCTAACTTGTATTTTCCAAGTGGTCGAGTAGATCCACTGGATAAATCTCAAGTTAGGATCACATCTTTGTGACTGGCCCAGTAAACCTTGGTTTCTCAGATAGTGAGTAAGTAAAATCTATAACTTTTAACAAACTTAACAAAAACAACTCAAACCAACTAGAATGCTTAAGAAACTCAAGACATCACAAATTTCTACAACTGGATCCACAAGATGAATCTATACCAGGTCGTACACTATCAAAATGACTCAAAACACTCTTATACTTCCTCCCCTGAACATCAAGCTTCGTACACTGTAAGTTCTAACCTTCATGGAAGGCATTAGATCACCTAATAGCATCATCTAGGTGTTACAGATACTTTAACAAGTTGGTGTGTTCGGTTAGAATGAAGTTGTCATTCTTCGAGCAACATTTTGCAAAAGTTGCTCATGCAACATTTTGCAAAAAGACAACTTTTTGGCAACATATGGGAAAGTTGCTATTTTGGGCAAATGCCAAGCTTACCGACCTCCAAGGGTGTGGGAGAGGTTCAAGACATGACAAGAACCTATCTAAGGACATAAAGCACAAATTCTAACCAAATACTAAAATAACCAAAACTAACATGGTCTAACTATGGTTGTAACCACCTAAATTTGGTCTGTCACAATTATGGACCCTATTTGCCCTAAGTGTGATCATACCCTCGATTTATATCCAAACGACTCTGTTACTGCTTGGCATAATTTTTTTAAAATCAATTTAATGTCCTAGGTTATTTTTATCACTGAATTATATTAACTATTATAGCCATACAATTCAAATCAATTTTGACCAATCAAATCAAACCAAAATCAAATATGACTATATTATTTAATTATAAAGGAATTAAATAAATCCCAAAATCAAATACCCACTTGCAAAATAACCCATTCCCCTAGCCTCTTTAATTTAATTTAAATGGCTATAGTCCCCTAATTATTAAAAAGCAATTTCATTGTTTAAATAATTAATTCCTATATTTCTAAATGAATTAAATAAGTTTATTTCATTTATTAATATTCCCTCAAACCTCAACCTAACCC
>MU225062.1:77731-118321 GCA_018584345.1 Thuja plicata
ACCCATTACAACACACTAAGTCTCATTAGAACACATTAGGTCCCCTAATGTGTTCTAATGGATCTTAGTGTATCGTAATGGGTTCTAATGTGTCCCAATGGGTCTTAAGTGGTCGTAGGACCCCTTAAGACCTGCTTTGACACATTAGGACACATAATAAGTCTTAATGTGTTGTAATGGGTCCTAATGTGTCTAAACGGGTCTTAAGGGGTCCTAGGACCACTTAAGACCCATTGGGATACATTAGGACCCATTACGACAAACTAAGACTCATTAGAACACATTATGTCCCCCTAATGTGTTCTAATGAGTCTTAGTATTTTTTAATGGGTCCTAATGTGTCCCAATGGGTCTGAAGTGGTCCAAGGACCCCTTAAGACCTATTTGGACACATGAAGATATTAAGGGGACACCAAGGGACTTGGGGCCCTGATGCATATTAAGGGGTAGTAATGTGTTTGAAGAAGTCATTAATGGTCCCATGATATATAAAGGGCGCTAAGCTAGTGTCATACAATAAATTATGGGCCATAAAGGGGTATTAAGGGGTGGATATGATAATGAGTTTTGAAGGGTCATGTAGTTGTTGAATAAGGAGTACTAACATGGTTCCTATGATACATAATAGGTCATAAGGGTTGTCAAAAACATAATAGGTCCAAACGAATAATAACTACAAATTGTACGATTGTAAACGGTCTTTATTTTATGTGGTTTAGGATTTCATTATATTTAAAATTATTTGTTTCTAGGGTTTCGATTGTGAGTTATTTATTTAGGGTTTTGATAGTGAGTTATTTATTTAGGGTTTTGATTCCAAGTTTTTGGTTTAAGGTTTGTATTTTAGGATGCTATTTTTTTAAATCTGTTTCGTCATGTGTGTACATACATGCAATTTCTACATTTTTAGTAAAAAGTTAAAAAATTTACATCTATATACATGAAAAACTATTTTTTAAAAACATTTCTAGAGTAAAACTATACGAAAAAACTAAATACATTTTAAAAAAACTATTTTTTTCACATCTCAACAATAAAATTATATGAAAAAACTAATTATAAATGAAAAAATCTATTTTTTAAACATTTCTACAATAAATCTAAAAAAATTAACATACAGTTTCATTTTTTGTAATAAAAATAAACAAATACTAACTAAATTGATAAAAAATAGTAAAAATAACAGTTTAAAAAAGAGGCCTCCATGGAGAGGTTTCTGGCAGGAGAGGAAATGAGGTGGAGCTCTCAAACTGGGAGGATGTTTGTGAAAAATGAGTTCACCCTGTTTTTAAAAAAATTAATAGTTTTTAGAAATGGAGCCCCGCTTAGAAACTGGGCCCCATTACAAACATCACCTCATTTTGAAACAGGGTGACGTTTATAATGGGGCCCCATGTTTTAAAAGGTTGGTTCGGGGTCTCGTTCCTTACAGGGTCACGATTTGAATTTTGGCTCTGGACCCTGAAGCGTAACATGCCCCCGTTTTGTAAAATTATGTTTTTCAAAATTGACTAAGTGTAAAAGTTCCACGAGAAGTAGACTCATCTTCTTGCTTACACCCAAAAAGCGTACATGTTATTAAATAGTATTAAAGTTAGTTTTGTCTTCCATAATGCATACGAGTTTTGTAAATGGTAAGAACTCATACTTATGCTAGGTAAGGTTTGTACGATGACCCTAAGACTTGGGAGCCTTTTTTCCCTCTATTTCTCTCTCTCTTTACATGTCATTTGTTCTTCCTAGAGAATTTATCAACTTCCTCCTCATCAGGTTTACACATCATCTAGTTGGTATTTCTAAAAATACCACCATAATTTCACACGTCTTCTTAGCTTTCTAACCATGTAATTTTTTCTAATTTTGGACAACATTATCATAGTGAACTTTAATTTTCTGTATCAGTGTCTTCAAAGTTCTTAGAGACATATGTCTACAATTTTCTTGATAACTTTTTATCTACTTGACCAAATTCAAAACAAATTACATATTATTGTTCTATACTTTATTCTACACACTTTTTAAAAAACAACTTTGCATTTTATTATTATTTTGATGCAAATTATGCCTAGCGCATGAATAGTTACTTGATTTTTAGGATGTGACCACTTCAAAAAAACATAAAAAAATACTCAACAAAAAATTAGAAAAAAAAACACAACTTCTATATCTCACTCTTAACTATCATCTACCAAAGGGTTTTGCAAAATACTAAATCTAACAATAAATTTTGTGGGGTACACGAAAACAACTATGTTAAGTTTTTCATAAAAAAATCAGGAACTATTTTTCATGTAGAGCAAGTTTGACCCCCTTAATCTTATTCATTTTTGGAAAAAATTAGTAGTTTAGAAACTAGATTCAGAGTAATAGAATTATTATTCTTTGCACATCTCCAAATTTTGAGTGCAATACTGTCGAGTTTCCCTTGAAGTTTAGGTTTACCTAATTGCAAGAAATAAATGGCCAATTATACCCCCCTTTTTGCACATCATCTTGGTGCACTTACCCTTAGTTCATATTACGATTGAATATTTTATTTTTGGTGGATAACATTCTACATGATGAGTAAATTTCATTGAATTTTTATGGTGTGCTAATGTGACATAAGCTTTGGCATGATGCACCCTTGTTTAAATGAATGTCATGTTATGATTCCATCATGTTTCAACAAAAGAGATACATCTTCTTTTCAACAAATATTGGATGGTGGATATCAGCAAAGATTCATTAGAAATATGGATAGGATGACTCTCAAATTATCTCTCTAATTGATAAATTTGCAATCCCAAGTTTTGAAAACAAAACAATGTTCTTAGAAAATTCATCTCAAAGTTTCATCAAACTTTCAACTCATCAGCTTCTCATGTTGCTAGAATGAGACCAAAAAACCACCTTATCAGATCCAATGTAAATCAGATTTTATTATCCTCGATCAAAGAACTAAAATGAAGGATTTGGATGGCCTTGTGCCCTTTATCCAAGCTGACTTAATGGGTTTACAAATTAAACCCTAGAACTTTGGGGATCCCACTAAATATTTCCATTCTCATCATTGGAAGGGTTGGAAAAAATATTTCATAGGAAAATTGAAAAAAAACATAAAAATCATGGAGTGGTTCCCTTCCCACCCATGACACACAAACAACTCACAATAATTATGTTCAAGGATTTTAAAAAGTTTCATCTCATTTATTTATGACACTTGTTACGTAAATACACACTGCAGTATCTATGCAATCAACCCTCTAATTATGAGGTCTTCCCTAGAATATTCACCATGTCATTGCTTATGGATTTATCCCAATTTTATGGCTACTAATTTGTAAATCTAAAGGACGCATATTTGGTATAATTTAGAGACCACAAAATTGTTGTTCTCATTGAATTCACTCCAAATAACAATTAAAAATTATTGACTAGAATATTGAGAGACAACAATTTTTGTTGTAGTTGGGGAGGCATCTGGTTTCAAGTATCCCCAAATTATTTTTCTTCCCTCTCTCAAGAAAACTCATGAGAGGCTCCATCACAAAAAGAAGTGGCACAACATATGTCTGAAGCAACATCAAATAATGGCTTGGCAAAGGTAGCGCTCATTGTTTTATCACATAAAAACATACCTAGTGCAGCTTCATTTCTAATAGGAAGCTATAACTTCACATCAATGAATGGAAAAGGTTTTATCCACGGATAAAAAATGTAGCGCTAAATGAAGTGGAAAGGTTGTTATAGAAGCTAAGTAATAAAGAGAATATGAAAGACAAATTGTTGTATATTTTAAAAAGACTTGGAATTTTACTAAAGAGAGAAGAATGACCTCCTGTACAATTCTACTAAAGAGAGAAGAATGACCACTGGAAGAACTAAAAAATAAAGGCCCGGTGACTTTTTGACAAATAAAATAGCCTCTATGTTTCATCCTAAAGACGGAGATGAAGCTACAATAGAGATAATTTCCATGTTTAAATTATTGTAGGTTATAATTATTGCATGTTTAAAATTTATATGTGAACTTTATCATAATGTAAAAGATCATTAACCCTAGAGAACTTGGTAGGGTTGTTTTTATTATAAGAATTGGGATGGTGAAGAGGAGAATAGAAACTGTGCAGCTTATTTAGAGAGTGTCAGTAGTGTCCAAGATGGGTTACTATAGGGCTTGTAAAAGGACTATTAGAGCTTCAATATTGCTTACTTATATAGTGTCATGCCAAACCATGTACCTTGGTAGCTCTGAGTAGGCTTTGCAGGAAAGGAGTGTATTAACAGAGATCAAAGGAAGAGGGAGTTGTAAGGAGTGTTAGAATAATGTGGTCATATCGCTATTTTTCAGAGCTTTTTCTCTTTGCCCTGTTTCAGGTTCATCATCAACCTCTCTTTATATAAAAAATCTTTGTATCTTTTCTCTAAATATTAATATAAAAAGTTCAGGCTCATAGGCTTTTATAAAAAATAATAATTTGTTGTATTGCACAGGAACTGTGAACAACACTTGCGGCAACATTAAAGAGTAAAAAATAAATAAAAAGGCAAGAAAGCATAAAGCATTTTGAGGTGTCTATGCAATTGCCTCTCTAATTCAGAGGTCTCCCCTAGAATTTTCACCATGTCATTCCTTGTGTTATATCCTCAATTTATGGCTACTAACCTGTAAAATTTAAAGCACATGTATTTGGTATAGTCCAGAATCCACAAATCAAAAGTGTTGTTCTACATGAATTCACTTCAAATAACAGTGAAGAATGTCTACTAAAATATTTACAGAATAGGAGAACAGTACTTGCAGCAACATTAAAAAGAAAAAAAAAGAAAAAAAAATTATATTGACGAATTTTACCCTATAAACCCCAATGTGGAGAAACCAGATGGAAATAACAATTTTTCTTCTTCATTAGTCTTCTTATGGCCAAAAAAAGATACACAAAGCATGACTAGAAATTTTTGTTTGCTTACACAGTTCACTCTGTGATACTTTTCCCTTCTCTTATCTGCACAATTGCAAACTTGTTCACTACTTATGGTGAACAGATAATGCCCTTTTATGAAGAAAAGTATTTGCAATGGTTACAATATTGAAGAGATAACAACAATTTTAATTTGTCATCACTGTCCTTGTATAACTTCTTTGGGAAGAACCACCACTTTAAACAAAGACACAATTAATCAATCACCCCTACTGGATCTTTGTGGTATTTGAGAGAACTCTTATAGTGTTATCAACAACATGATCTCATGTTGGTGCACCAACATTGCTCACTACCAAACTTTCTTATCAGTTGTTACCGGAATTACTATGTTATGATGGTTGAATTTCCTCTAAAAGATAGTGCAGTTTAAATTTAATGAAGAAGGGATGAAAAAAATTCTTTTCTCCTTTTCCTATCATCCTGGTCTATATGATTAGGTTTTTTCCATGTTTTATAGCTGAAGATAAAGTATTCACAATAAAATTATTGATAAAGTATTCACAACAAAATTGTTGAGATAAAGGTATTGTTGATTCGGGATTTTAGAGCTGGGGTTTTAAAATAGAGCTTATAGTTTTTGAGGATTTAGAATCTAGCGAGGGAGATTTTAGGTAGAGGTAGAGTAGATGCATTTGAAGTTTGTCTAAAGTCTCTTTAATGGATAATTTGACAGTGCATCCATATATCAAGTCTATGTCAAGAATACTAAGTTCATACACTATTGTTCTGCAACAATTATTCTGTCAACTCTAGCTATGTAATAAATCATGTTAAGGAACTTCATACAAATTTATAGCATAAACCATAGAAAATGATTTGATGTATTCATATTTTATTATCTATTTTAATCCTGGCATTCTAGTACAGCTAGCTTTTAAAAAGAAGAAAAAGTATGCTAACCTCTTCTTGATATCTTCTCTTCCTTTCTTTGATATCTTCTTTTTCTTTCTTTGACATCCCATCCCTTCATATTCAATAAACAATATTAAATATCATTCACTCAAATGATCAAATATGTAACTCATGATACCAAGTTATAGCAATAAAAATAAAATCAAAATCGGAGAAGCAGAGCATGAACATCTCTCTAAAGGAAGAATCCAGCTAGTGGGATGAAGTTATTACCTCTATTGTCATTTTAATTATGTAAACCATTGAGTGTTGTAAAGACCTATTTATAATATATTAAGATTTTACATCACATAGGGCATTCAGTGGAAAAGAGAGACCCAATTTTGATAGGATTATTTATTAAAAATATAAATCAAACCAGTAAATATTGGCTTATATAACAGAAGAAAGAACTGTTTAAAGTTATAAAGCACATAATGATAATAGGTAATACACAATGCCTAACTCTACAAATAAGTTGTATGGACTTAAATATAGAGAAATAGCTTATCAAAATATAGAAATCTCTATATTTCATAAGGTAACGATGTGTAGGGATCATTACTCCATTATCTATCAGTTCTCATTAATAATGGATGGTATGAGATTTTCCATTTACACTTTAATGAGTGATGCACTAGAGATATAGAAATATCTATATTTGTTGAGGTATTAGATTTGCAATATAGATAATAGATGTATTTGTCTATATATATCAACTTCTCTATATTAATCTCATTGCTCCATATTTATGAGGTAGTAACATGTCAACCCTCTCTGCAAGATTATATATAGAGATACATAATCTTTCAACACTACGATCATGGAATTAGACATGCTACATGATTCCTAAAACTCCAATCCTCTTCAAAAATCCAATAAATCCCCTTTAATAAAACAATGTGGGCAACAAGCTTCAGGCCAAACAAGACAAAAAACCATCATTACAACCAAAACCATTTGACACCTCGATCAAAAGAAGACAAAATAATTATATTTTCCATCATAATTGATCCTCCATGCTTCTTACATGCATAGTCTAAAAGAGTAATATGTTTGATAGGGAAATAAAAATATTTCTATGTTGGCTATGTGTTTGAATCTATAGCCCTGGAAAAGGCATTGATCTATTTGTTGATCAGAAAAACAATTTCCTTTTGTGTTCTCCTAACCCATTCAAGTACACATCAACTGAATTAGTTAGCAACAAGAATGTAGCTGTCAGGACAAACAAACACCAGAGTCGATCCAATAACACACAAGTCATGCGTGCAATGCGAGAGAAGCTAGGATGCAAAATTCTTATCAAAAGTCTTTCCATAAATTCTCAATGCTCTGAAAGTATTTTAGGTAGAGAGACTTAGGGATTTTATGTCTCCTCTTCCTCTTCTCTAGCCCACGAATCAAGGTAGTTGAATCAAAGGGTATAAAAGAGGTGAAGCTTGAATGATTTGCAAGTTTTCAAGTCAATCCTTCTTTTAATACCTCTTTAGAAACTAAATCCAATTTTAATGCCTCATTAGAAACAATATACTATTCCCATACAATTAATCCCAATACTCCTTCTACATCTATATCCACAAACACTACATATCACTAGCAACACCCATTTTCAGTTATGTCTAAGAAACTTAGCCATGAAATGGTTACATTTACAACTCCTATATCCTCATACAATTACATAAAAATGTGTTCTAACAATCACCTCACTATACACAACTACAAGTGCAAGGAAATGAGTGATTAGAGACTTGTCATTTTCCCATTATGATTCTTACTGAAACATCTTGATTCTTCTGCAAATTCAAACCTGCTGAATATTCTTTGTTTCTTGTGCGGGTCTTGTCATATTAGTCCTTCTAACATGATTCTCATATCATGATTATCCATTTATGGTGATCTACAACTAAAAATATTTCTGGCAACCTTCTCTTTAAACGTAAATGATTGATCATAGAGGAGAAGGCCAAAATATAAGTAATCACATTCAACACTGCTTTGACTAGTCATACTGCAACTTCCTGCCACACGACAACATATGACAAGTCAAAAAATCCATCTGTTAACCATCTCAGCATAAGGTTGGTTCCTTCTCTTTCCTATCCTTACAAACACTAACATATGGCATGCTACCATGGTTAGTTAACAATATTTTAACTATGTTTTAACTTTGAGCCACTGCATATTGGCCTTCTACATTAATTTTCCACGTGTCACTCTTATACTTCATAGAGTCTTCCAGGTAGAACCCTCTATTCATCGAATCTTTCTCCATGTCACCCATATACTTGGCATGCTCCATCCACATGTCACTCTTACACGATGGCATGAATCCTTTTCCTGCTGATGATTCGGATCAAGCGATCACGTAGGGGCCCGCCATCTGCTAGGTGTATGCTTACTTAGATAATTGTCTGACCTATCTTGACCACCACACGTTATCATCTTGCAGTTTGTTACCTAACCGTGTGTCCACCAAAATTGGCTTCCTGACTGCCATTTTTCCACCACTAACCATCAAACAGTTACCCCCACAGGGCCAAAACCACATACCTTTTAGGCATTTAACATGTATATGAGTGGATATAACAATATGAAGCTTTTCCCCAATATTATGAATGTGGGATAAACAATCCTAGCCTTTTCCATAGTAGACTTTCAAAAAACAGTGTCATTGAAATACTGGTACAATTACGCACGGTCTGATCATGCCAATAAACTCCTTAAATGATGAATTCTCTTATTTCTAGCCTCTGCCCCTTCTAAATTCGATACAAAAATACACAAGTCCTCTGTAACACTAAAACCCACCATGAAAGCTGACACACAACTACATAAAAAAAATGGTACTCTCAGACATGAGAGTACCAACATACTTATTCGTGGGTTCTATCCCCACCATGTTTTTTTTTCCTTAACCAAGTTTCCATGATAAAAATCATGGTGTTATGATGTTATTGATGTTGCTTATTTTCTTATGTTGTTTACTTTTCATTACTCTTGGTTTTTGGTTAAGAAATCAGATTAATAAGATTAAATATTTTGGAATACTAATTCACCCCACCCCCCTCTTAGTGTTGCTCAATACCAATAAAGGGTTCACACTTGAGAGAATAATTCACTGTGGCACATTAAAATTTTGAAAAAAAAATCATTTTGATATTGACAGTTATTAGCAGTATGATCCATGCAACATCATTCAAGCAAGGCTTGTGATGAATAAGAAATCTACAAGAAGAATTCAAGATGAAAACCATTTCTAAAATTGTTGAAAAATAGAGATTCTTGGGATGAGGTCAAAAAAGTGATGGAGGAAACTACTAGTAACAAAATTATTTCTCTAGAACAATTGTCAACACAAATTATGGAAATGCATCAATAGAGAACAACAGAGCAAGGCATCCAAATCAGTAAGTCTGACAATTTTAACAAAAGAGTTGATGTTCCATCTACTAAAAAAATTATGCCAAAATCTCCATATAAAGCGTGTATGGATGTAAATGGAATCAAAATAAAATCATTGTAATTTTTTGGACTATGAGGAAGAATATAGGTGAACCAAAGCCTAGTGTAGATTTTGAAGATATCCTAGAGGATACCAAATTTAGAAAAATCTGGAATAAAGAGAATCCTTTTGAAGTAGATACTGATAGTGCTTATCATGGCAATGAGGAGATACCCTTAGGTCCCACTCCAATAACTACTGTAGAATCTCCAAAAAATATGTTTTGAGTGAGCCCACGAAACACACACATACTAAAGGGGCATCTATCCTAGAAAAAATGGGTTATGAAGGTGGTGGTCTGGGGAATGAAGATCAAGGCCCTTGGATGCCACTATTGGTAGAATTTCCAAGAAAACCTAGTGAACCAGTCATTAGAGTTGAATCAATAGGGAAATGTATTACTTATACACCTCTACCTCATTTTGTTAGAGATTCAAATCAAGAATATCCACATGCTACAATTCAATCACAACCAGAACATGGTGATGAATCAAGTGCTACTTATTCTAGTGGGGATGGTATGAGTACTAGTACTAGTTGTTATGAACAAGTGAAACAATAAATAATCTCTCACAAGAGGCTAATAGTAGAAGACACTATACAAGATCCCAATGATCAAGGCATTGTGAAGAAGCAAAAGGTTATTCCATCAATGACAAGTACAACTCTAGCTCCATCAATTTCCACTATAAAGGTATTGTTTTTAGATTCAGAAAAAACCCCAAAATAGAGTCCAATAACTCCATCTGTAAGTGATAGTGGGACAAGATTAGGAATGGGTTATGCTAACCCTAATAATGAAATAGTTACAACCATAAGGATAGGTAGAAGCACCTACATAATCACAAGTACTATCCCACCATTCAAACATTCAATTGCATCAACAACCCCAAAATTTGATTACAATACTTTCGTTGATCAATTTATAGATAGAGAAAATAAGAATAAAAAAATAAGAAGCTAATTAAGAGTGTTGTAGCTACTACAGCTTCAGAGAAATAACTTATATAGAACATGGTGATTCCCACGATGATTGAAACAAAGAAATGATGAAGTACATGGTTGTTTGCCCCCAATTCAAAATAAAAATTAGATAAAAAGTCAGATGGATTCCTCTAAATTTCACATTAGCACCATCCAAATGTATTTTTTCAGAGTTACAAATGTGGACAAGATTAATGTGTCAAAAAAGACCAATAAAGTGGTGTACACATCATTTCGATATATATATATATATATATATATATATATATAACAAGTGCATTGAATTATAGAAAAGGATAATTTTTTTTACCTATTGATCTACAATTACAGAGAATGTACAGGCAAAGGCATAACTGAATGAATTAAATTAAAGACTCGATGAAATCATAAAAGTATTTGAAAATAAAAGAGCCTCATCAACACAATTATACAAAAAAATGGAGAATGTTACTGCCGCAACAAAAATTTTACAGGACCAATTGAACCATCAAAAGGAAAGAGAAAATAAGTGGGACTAAAAAGCATAGGAAGAAATAAAAAAGTTGAAAGACTGAAAAAAGAGTTGAACAGGGAAAAAACTATAATTAAATTTTCCCAAGACAGATTGAATGAAACTACGAAATAAACAATGAGGTATATAAAAAAAAAACTGGGGGTAAATAATATAGAGTAATGACCATTTGTGTCAGTGGTTTGAATTTATTGGAAGTCCGAGAGTACATTAATAGAAGCTCAATGAATACGTTTCTCAGAAAAGATATGTTTGTTCAAGAGAAAATTGCAAAACAAATTTTGCAAACATGCTACAAAGCCATTAAAAACTAGTTGGCATCCAAGGAAATTCAAAACCGCATTGATGCCTCAATAACAACACCATCTATCATTCAAAAAAGAGAGAAACTATAGGATGTACAGGAATGTCTAGATAAGACTACAAAAAAATTGAATAAGCTACATGGAAAGGTACATAAATTGATAGATCTTGGTTTGCTAAAGAGTCTTAACACAATAAATCAATACATTAGAAATTATGCTTTCAAAAAGAAGATGGGGGAGAAAATGAATTCTCATTTAGATATGTTTTCTAAGGATACAAGTGAGGTGAGCTTTCTAGATTTCATCAAACCATTGATAACCTTGAATGCAACATTGGATGAAACAGTGTTGTCAAGTTCCTCTTCCAAATATGAATTGCTGACAAAATTCAAATTCACTTACCATACGTTACAACAAATTGGACTTCCATCAGATGGAGAGTGGAGCACCCTAAAACTAATGACATGATGACTTCATATTATGTATTTTATAGTTTGTATTCCCAAATTATTTCAGGTTTTCTTCTTTTCTATATTT
Organism: Thuja plicata; assembly: GCA_018584345.1. Taxonomy (NCBI): domain Eukaryota; kingdom Viridiplantae; phylum Streptophyta; class Pinopsida; order Cupressales; family Cupressaceae; genus Thuja; species Thuja plicata. The sequence goes on from MU225062.1 coordinate 89,432, forward strand.
CTAATTTGAAGCATATTGTAATTTGACATGGCTTGAATTAACATTGTTTTATGAGTGGCAAAAATACAATAGTTACTAATCTAGCCTATGATGCACATCTCCAGGCTTGTAAATTTGTAATGAGATCATATAGAAGATAAGTGATGATTGATGAGGTGGACAAATTCGGATGAGACAATAGATTTTGTTCCTTGGTAATTGATTTTGATTTTGACATGTTGCAAATCAACCTGAAGTTGTTATTTCTCCCTCTTTTCTATAAAAGGGAATTCAGGGTCATTTGAAAAGGGTTTTGAAATTTTGTATTGACTCTTGAGCTGGTAGATGAAATAGATATACTTTTTTCATATTAAATCACACATATTCGTGTATTGAATGAATTATATGGTTATATTTTTAAAGAATTGATGAAAATCTCATCATGTATAAATAAACATTACTCTATCAATAAACATATTATCTTGTTTATAATTTTCCTATTTTCTGATTTTATGTATGCTTTGTTATTCTACTATTTTCTCTCTGTAAATAGAAATTTGAAAAATGAAATTGCATATTAATATTAAATTTCATTGACAAAAACATAAAATAGCATCAATTTATCAACCACATTTATGATTTTGTAATATGAATGATGAAATGTAGTAATAATTTAAATAAATACATATTAATTGCTAGTGCTAAATATCTTAAATTTGTCAAATCATCTCGTCATCCTCATAATCAAATTGAGAGCTTCCTTGATTCTTGTATGTGTTTTCTTCACTATGGATACCACTTTTTAACTGCATCTCAAAGATACCAATACATGTGTCACTGTCATTCATTTTGTCTTTGTCAATTGTCCCACTTTGGTTTGAAGTATTGCCCAACCCTCTTCTTTCACATTTGGACTTCTAGATTATTAGCGCCCTTTCATAAGGAAAACTTTTGACATCATACCTAGACATATAGAACCTCAAGCAATTTTCCAAATTCATTTCTAGTTTGTCTCTTATCTTTGATTTTAGAAACCTCAAAGCACTGAAAACTCTCTCATCCTCCACCAAACCCAATATCATGTTTTGACATAAATCAACAAGTTTGAAAAATTACGATATTGAATCACCCAAAATTTTGCTCTAACCTAGAATTGTCAAAAGCTTTGTTATTGATCCCTCTTCATGGGGGTTCTTCTTTTTTGATATTTTTCCCTCACATTTATTACAAAATGGGTTGATTTATCTGTAAGAATAGTTTCATTTAAAATTTCATCTATAGTTTGTCCATTGAATTGTACATATTTACAAAATTGGCGTATCAAAGTCGTTAGCTTATTATGATAATCAAGTGCATTATTGAGTCCATAGTGTTTAGGAAACACAATAGACATGGCTTCAATTAGACACTCATAGGAGAATTAGTTTCTAATATCTATGGAAAGAGAAGAGGAATTATTAGATCAACAACTCTGTCTATTATGTGGTGATGTTTGTACATTACTCCAATCAAGGATCATTATTCTAAATAAAATTGATTAAGACGTAATAATAGATATAAGATTCATTGGCCTTAAGGCCTACAATCTAGATGTCTGAGCCCTCCCCACTCAATAAGAATGAACTAAAAATTGCAAATATATTTAAATTTTGGATGAATAATATTATAACACTTCAAAAAAGTGATCACTTACCTTTAGATTCTAAGTGTAGCACTAACAATCAGAAATGTACTTGTGGTTGTTCCTAGTCTGAAACTTGGCTATTGATCTAAATTGAGAGCTCAAATTTGACCAAATTGTGTAAAAATAAATCTAATCGTTGATTGTATTTATACCAATCCATATTTGGAAAATTGAGTAAGAATTTTAAATGGCATGCAATAATTTTGTGAATCCCTCTTAATTCTAACACGTCTTATGTAAATGTAGGGCGAATCAAACCTTGATAAAACATATATGTTGTAATTTTCTACGTGATTATGGACTTTCCATTGGGATAGAATTATATTAAAATTAGTGAAATAAATCCTCCCAAACTATTGAATGCTTAATTGGATCGGCGAATATGACAGTGAATTAAGACACGCTTTCAAAAAGTGACAGGCGACTTGGGTTCATTTATTAAGACATACTTCTAAAATTTCAGGCAAAATTATTAACTAGATCGTTTAGGAAATGTAGATTCTATTGGCGAAATGTTTATATCAATACAACTAATTAAGTAAAATGATGCGCAAATTGAAGTGCATTTGACTGAATATTTATAAAGTTGAGGCGATCTGGCCACCCAGTTCAATCCCATTGATTCACCAATTTTTTAAATGTCAATACAAAATATTTTCCAATTGGTGAATATAAACCACTAAAGTTCCCCTGATTATTTGTTAGTGATTTTATTCTCATACTTGGATCTGGCATCTAGAAAACATAACATTCTTATAAAGTGCTATATAAAGTATAGAAATAATTAGCTTTCTAATTACATTAATGATTTTTCCATGGCTAATTAAAAATGCCAAAATATGTATTCTAGGAGATTAAGATATACAAATATATTAAATTTCCTTTCAAATCTTTGCAAGAATGAAGACTTGATATTTATACAAAGATTGACACTTTTCACTATGAAGGGTGAGATAGTTTTCTCTTCTACATAATCTCTAGAATAGTAGTATAAATTTTTCAAAGATATTCATAAGTGGATATGATTCAAGATTATTTTTATTATACTCAATCTTATTCATCCTCTTCATTTTGTGTGTAATCTTACTCTTATCATTTATGATGTTGGAATGTTGAGAAGTTACATGATTTTCTTGGAATAGATGACCCGTTATACTTTTTATTTTCCTATTATGGTACTAGGTTTTTTTTCATTTAAATCCTCTTCTAAGGTGGAGTACTACTTTCATATTTAATTCTCATCATTTTCTAATCATCAAAAACCATTAGGAAAATTGCATTTGTTCTACCAATTGGATGTGCTTGAATCATGTCATTTCTACTTCATATATTGTAAACATTTTGCACCTCAATCATTATTTCATCAATGAGAGTTTTAATATTCATTGGAAAACCTTTGTGGAAAGGAAGTGAAGTGTGTAAAATGAACTTCCTACAATCTAAGTGAAGGAGATATAACAACAATTTCTTTAAAAATTTTAACTATACATATTATATAAATGCAATTTAACTTTACACATTCAAAATAGAATAAACACCAGAACACAATGTATACATGGAAAAAACCAATTCAGAGAAAAACCCTCACTCTAAAAAGAACAAACCAATGCATTAACAATAATTAAGAGTCTGTAATTCTAGAATCACTGTTGATGTAGTGCATAAAAATATTACATCTCTGGCATTGTAGGTTACCTATGAAGGTGTTGTGTTGGAAAACTAGTGGCCTCAATGGTCCTGCAAAATGTTTATTAGTGAAGTGACTGATTTACATAACAATACTAGAGTAGTGTTATTGTAGGAAATAAAAATACATGCATATAAATTGAGACAATCACTACCCATGATTTAGAAGAATGGTTCAATGGATTGGTTCAAGGTGCCACTAGTTTGGCTACTCGGCTTACCAAGCTTTGGAACAAAAATAATTTTTGTGGAACTATGGTGGATGCCAATAAATTGTAGCTTCATGTTCATTTCTCAAATGTGACAAGTGGCTGTAATATTCTTGTCTCTAACATTTGAGGGCCTCATAAGGATTTTTACCGAGCTGAAGTTTGGGATTTCCTCCACTTCTTTAGGTTGATCCAATGTCTAACCAAACATAACAAAATAAATATTATCAAGGAGAGTTAAAAAAAAATAAGTCCCTCCTTGGTAAGATTTATATTTTTTATGGTTGGATTGATGCCTCTAGGGTGCACGGTAATAATATCAGTTTTAGATCTTGTGGTGAATACCTTGCACTAGTTGACATTAAAACCAAGTCTCATTGTTTCTCTTGGAGTAATAGGAGGATTAATGAGGCCTTCATTTAATGCAGATTGGACTACTTTTATATCATTTCTAATTGTCTATTGGACCTTGGTGGTTTATCTTTGGAGGTCCTATAGTATGATGGCTTTGACCATAAACCTAGAAGCACTCCTTTCAAGATAAAAGGTTTTTGGTTCACTCGCCCTAATTTTCATGACCTTGTTGCTAGATGGTGGAATACAGATGTCAAGGTATTCAAGAGGATATTATAGAGAAGTTATTGTTTGTTATTAAAGAGGTTAGGTGCTAGAATAAATTGGCCTTAGGTAAAAAATTTGTCAACATTAGCAAGGAAAATAAGGACCTAAAGATATTAACAAAAGATATTTCAAGAGTTGGTTACTCCTAGGAAAATAGAGAGATGGAAGAAAAGCTCTTCAAAGAAGACAATAGGCTGCGTAGAATGGGGTAATTTTATTAGTTGCAGAAGTCCAAGGTCAAGTGGCTCAAAGAAGGTGTTAGAAACATGATTCTTTTAGTTTTCCACCAAAATTAGAAGTGAATGCAAAAAGATATTAAGAATACAAAGATATGAAAATACTATGATTGATGATATAGATGTCATTGGACCTTCAAGCACAAGATAAAATAATAGATTGTATTCCTAATCTCATTATGGATAAGAAAAATGAGACTCTAATGGGCCAATTCATAATAGAGGAAATTAGAAAGACGGGATTTTCCTTAGGTTGTAGAAAGGCCCCTTGGTTGGATGGCCTACAAGATAATTTTTTCTAGAAATATTGGAAAACCGTTAAGAGGATTTTTGTAAAGTAGAATAGGAATGCAGAGTTAGGGGGTCCATGCTTAATTCATGGAACTCTACATTCATCACCTTAATCACTAAGGGTAAGGAACTCTTATATATTGACCTATTTCAATGTGCAATTTCATCTACAAAATGGTCTCCATAGCAATGACTACTAAGCTTAGGGTATGTTAAAATAATTTAATTTTAGAGGAGCACAACAAGTTTTTAAAAAAATAACTAATTTTAGATGGCATTGCCATTTCCCATGAATTAATTCAATCAAAACAAAATAGGAACTAAGATGATATGATCACCAATTAGATATGATAAAATCCTATTATAGAGTGTCATGGAACTTTTTAATTAATATTATGAGGAGATTTGTCTTTTACGAGTCTTGGTGTAGGTGGGTGCACAACTGTATCTCCTCCACCTCCTATGATGTTTTGGTCAATGGTGTTTAGATTGGCTTCTTCAAAGCTATGTGTGGCCTCTGATAGGAGGAGCCCTTGTTTCCCTTCCTTTTTCCCATAGTTTCAGAGGTCATAGAAAAAATGTGACTAAGGAGAGAAAGGGTTAGCAATTTGTAGGGTATTCAAGTATCTAGGGAAATAGACATTATATTCCACCTTCAATTTGTAGATTTCATTCTCCTCTTTGGATTCACTGGGGCTTTAGAAGCTTATATTTTCAGGAAGGTACTCAATATGTATGAATGTGTATATGGGAAAAAAGTTAATACCTTCAAATAAACAAATTTTTTGTTAAGATATGGTTGTGTAGAGAGGTTGGAAATTTAACAGGTTCTTTGTTATGAGTTGGATGTTATACCAAGTAAATATCCATGCATGCATCCTTTTAATGGTATATCATTGGATAAGAAGTGGGAAAATATCACCAACAAGGCACAAGAAATGTTGGCTTCATAAAATGGCAAGTGGATTTCCTTGGCTAGTTTAAAAATATGTTATTAAGGCCTCATTGTATATGGTTTTTGTTTACACTATGTTTTTATTTAAAATACCCAACAAAGAAACAAAATTTATAGAATTTTTTAGGCAAAAAAAAGTTTATGGAGAGGTAGTGAGGATCTCTTCAAGTATTTCCTTGTGAAATGGGAGGATGTCTGGAGGCCTATGGTTCAGAGTGGTCTCAAAATCAAGAAGAGTAAGGACATGAATTTGGCATTGGGTTCCAAATTGGTATGGAGAATTTACACAGAGAAGAACAAGCTATAGAGTAAGGTTATTTAGGAAGTAATGTTGAATCACTATTTAGCTAGAAGATGCCTAAGGGTTCCAATATTTGGAATTTTCTAAGGGATTATTTCTCTTGTCTTAGACCCAAATTTTCTTGACAGTTGGGGAAAAGAGATAAGATCTAATTTTGGAGAGATTGATGGTTGAATGACAAAGACCTTGTTGAAGAGCCTCAAATTTAGCCTTTGATGATATATTTTGAGGCTATGGTTGGTGATAAAGTGGCTATTTATATTTTTGGGCTTATCCCTAATAGAGAGTAGAAGCATTTTGATACTCCATGGCCAATTTGCATGATGTTTGGGATGACATCAAGTTGAAACTTTGTAAAATTCCTTTGGAAGATAAGGAGCAAGATGACATTTCTCATTTGGAATAAATATTTGAGTGAGACTGTAATGGTGAAAGGGGCATACTATTTCTACTATGTTAATTCTACTTCAAGAAGTAACTCTATGATCTGGTGCAAGTTTGATACATCAAAAATTAATTCCTTCTTATTGATCACATGGAAGAGGAGAGCTTTAATGTGGGATAGGGTTTGTACAATGGTAAATTTTGGTCCCTCCCAATACGTGATGCGCTATGCTTAAGAGGACAAAAATGATCATTTATTCATCTAGTGTGAGGTAGTGTGACAACTTTGGTGCTTCTTCATAGATAGATGGGATATTGATTAGGTCATGCCAAGTGATGTCACCTCTTTACTTGACATGTGAGTGATGAAAGTAAAGAGCTTTGAATTGCGCATGATATAGGATGCGACATCTTTTATAATTATCTAGACATTATAGATGGAAACAAATTAGAGAATGTTTCAGGAGGAATTTAGATCAGTTGAAAGGCTATGGGATAGATTTTTTGACACAATTTTTTATTTGGGAGATGTTCATAAGAAGGACGATTGGTTTTTGAGGAAGAGGTTGTCTAGGCTAATGCATGGCCTATCTTTAGGGGAAATAAGCAGACTACGCTAAGAATGATGGGTAGTAAAAAGAATCATTCTTGGAAGCCTCTAGTGACAATGTGGATAAAGTTGAATTTTGATGGTGCAACAAAGGGGAATCCAAGTGTTGTTTGCAAGGGTGGTGTATTTTGGGAATTTTGGCGTAAATACTAACAACTCTACTAGAGATACAACCTTCCTTTGGGGTCTGATAATAGCCAAAGAAAAAGGATGGAGGATATTTTGGATCAAAGGTGACTCAAAGATGGTGATTGGGGAAATGAGAGGTGTTTTGATCCATAATTGGAGACTCAAAATGGTTATTGATGTTGTAAAAATTGTAACCAAAGACCTAAAGAGTGTAAAAATTTTGCATATTAGGAGTGGGAATTCAGTAGCGGATTGGGTTGCCAATAATGGTTTTGGTATGAAGGTTATTTTTGACTTGCAAGCTAAACTTTGGACTAAATATTTTCCTTTGGAAGTGTCGAGGTATGTTTCTTACAATTTAGAAGTGGAGGGTGCTCAATAAGTTTATGGGAATTTTCTATTTCTTGCAGCACCTTTGAATGTTTGTTAGTTTATTCCCTCACAAATTTCTCTTTTTTGTAGCTCATGGTCTATTACAACTAGGTTTTATAGAAAAAATTAAAAAATTAAGAGTTTTCAATACAATCATAGAATTATGCTCTTTTATGAGACTTCACACTTAAACTAGATTCTAGAGTAATTTTGGAATCATGAAAGTATGTTTAAACAAACCACAATACAACTCTTCAATATATAAGAGTTTACAATGAATAAATTAGATGTTTCCAAAATGATACAATCAAGAATTCCACATGTCCTCATCCTCTTCACTACGTGCATGTAGTATTGAATATGAACATGCAAGGTGCCTATCTTATCCTACACATGAAATTTGAAACCTCATAATTGTAAACAACACATGTAAGGTGTCCACTTAGCATTGAAGTCACATGCATGGATGTAAAAAATAAACTTTAAACGAAAGGCATGTACATGCACAACTCAACCCATTTTAGGAATTTCTAAAATTGACTCATCATATTTAATAGTTTCACATGAGTTAACTAAAAATATTGACTCTAGTCAACTCATACAAGATTGGACACCCATCTCTTAAAATATAGGAACTGTGTCATCCATGCCACTTTACATATAATCTAACTACTCAAAGTTCTACCCCCACAAATCATATCCTCAAATGCATATGAAAGTAATTACATAGGAAAATTAAAAACATAATATTAATGTTAGCAATTGAATGATCAATGCTAGGAAATCAAAGATTTAGACATCTTATTCCTAACATTTTTCCACTTGTTGAACACCCTTGAAGAGCTAATGGAAATAATAAGATTTCAAATACCAAATATCATGATGCTTGTTGATGTTTTGAATTAATTTACCTAAAACACTCTAATAGTTAGCCAATTCGTATACATGGAGTTCTGATCAATTGCAAATGAACAAGGTTAACGCCATCTACACTTTTGGCTCTTCAAGATCAAGGGGCAACCCTATTACAATATCTCTTGATCCTAATAACTTTATGTTTGAAAAAAATATTATGCTTTAATTAATCAATAAATTGTATGATAATCCATTAGTGTCACTATATTCTTGGTTTCAACCTAATGATTTATAGAATTTTTAACCTAACCTACAAACATAAAAGAAAAATTTATTCTTTTGGATTTTGAAATATTGCTATGACATTAAAGATTCAACCCTAGACTAGTGTCTTATTAAGGTTATAGAGTCAAATAAAAACCTAATATTCACACTTTTTCAACAATGAAAATCCAAAACCTTTGGGCTAATAAAATTGGTGCCTTACACCAACTTTCCCATAATGAATTTTTCTATGATTCTTCTTTAGAACCTTCATGTCATATTCAAAACCCTTATGTTCAAATAAATCATTTTAATCTTTTCTTTGAAAAAGAAACATCAACTTAAACACATCATGATCAATTCATAAATATTAAATACCAAAAACTTTTTCATCATAATTTGAAGGATTCCAAACACAACATCATCGAGAAAATCAAACAAAATTACTTGAACTCTCACTATATTATTGAATTTGAAATTTATTTTACAAAGTGCAAGATATCATATCATTTCCTCCTATAAAATCCTATCTAAGTCACAATACAAGGTCTAATCTCCAAATTAATAGGCTAAATAAAAAGGTACAATGGCTTGGATTTTCATTTTGTAAGAACAATGGAGAAAACAAACCAAAAGACAATTGTAGACACTTGTTACAATTTTAATGATTTCCCCTTATAAATTATGCCTAAAATTCTAGAATATAAGAAGTTTAAATAAAATTGAAATGGAAATAATATTTAAAGAATATTTTGTCACCTGGATTCTCAAAACTAGAAATTTTGGATTTCTTCTATTTGCACAAATAAAAAAATTCCATAGAAAAACAATTATAGGAGTTAATTTCTCTTACATGGAATATATTCAAATCGAGTCATATGCACAAAAAACATTGCTTTTCTAAAAATCTTATGACTCATTGAAATGGCACATGTACCCCTATTTATCCTCATCATATCTAATTTCCCAAGCTCCAAATGTTTTTTTTGTAGGCCACTAAAATTCTTCAATCTTTGTAACATTCTCACTTTGAATACTTTGAATCAATAATTACCCTTAAATCCTTCTAATAGGTCTAACATATAGTCTCAAAGGCATACATCTAATCCAAGATATAATTCAATTGATCTATATTCAAATCTTCATTTACATAATACCATAAACAATACCTTTAAATTAGCATTTGAATTATTATTTCCACATATCAAGAGTCTTTCTTTCCCTTGATCATCATTTATACTTCATAGAACTTCACATTCTATTTGATCCATGAATCTCAAATTTTCTCTGTGATTCTTTTCTAATTTCATAATGTATGAGACCCATTTTCTAACAATAAAAACATATTAAAGATAAAAGAAATTTAGGTGGCTTAACATCATCAAATTTTTCTCTTTGCCACATCCTTGAGAGTTTGGGATCTAGGGAGCCACCTTTCCCTCAATGATTTCCAAGTCTCAACATCATCATCAAACTTGATAATTGCATATATAAAATTACAATATCCTTTTTATGCTTCATCAAATTTAGAATTAATCTTAGTTAACATATAGTTAACTAGATCTATATGTTGGAAGTGGGTTGAGTAACTGAGAGGGGAGGGGTGAATTAGTTACCACAAAAACAAATCCAAGTCCCTTAGATGTCTTAAACAAACTTATCATTGTTACTTGGTTAACATAGAAAACTTAAGATATTAACTGTGATTATCCTTTAGTGATTAACTGCAAAAACATAAATCATAAAGTAAATAACATGTACACAAATGATATCAAGATTTAACATGGAAACCCAATTTGGGAAAACCACCAATTTCAACTAGTTACTATTTTTCACTCCTTTGAAGCGAGCCCTGTTAGGAGACAACCCTGTAAAAGGTTACAAAACACACTGTTAAGTGTGACCTTGTTAGAGGATTAAATCACTTTGTAAGGAGTGGCCTTGTTAGAGGTTTTCAAACACTTCAATGTAGAAATGTCACCTTGTGAGAGGATTTACAAAAGGCAGTTAAGTCTACTCTGAAAATAGATTTGGATCACTACTACAATTGTTAGAGATTAAAAATAGATTGACCTCTTTGTCTAAGAAACTGTCTCTGCTGATTCAGATCTCTTCTCTAGCTTTAAAAACTAAATCCTTACTGATCAAAGGTTCTATTGCAGCTCTGTATGTTCTGTCCTTAATCAGAATCCCATCTGATTTTGCCTCCATACTTCATATCACAAACTCTTCCATATATTTTTGTTTATTACTTTCACACATTCAATCCAAACTTGACCTTATATATATGATGAGCCTTGTCAAGTCAGCTTGAATAAACTTCCAAATAAATAATAAAAATTAAGTCTTTAAGTTGCATGTAACCAATTAAACATAAAATGTAAACTATTGTTGGTTGACTGACACTAAAAGCATAACTCGGTTAACATTGTAATCATTCAATGCCCGACTGTTTACTGTAATGCCTGAGTGAACTCAGTTAGAACTGAAAAATCACTTTGGTCTTCTTTAATGCCTGAGAGAACATGGCATATGTTGACTATGCTCGGTTTAGGTATAGAAATTTGTGTAACATCACTACATTTGTGTAAACATCAATGACAATATACAATTGAATAATTGTCATCAATAATCTCCCTCTTTGGCATTGATGGAAACACAACATGTCATAATACAAAGAATTATAGAGAAAAAGACACAATAATATAATTTTATTAATTTCCTTAGCTTCATTCTGATTCTCATCCAGAAAACTCCATTTGTCTTCACAATCACTGAAATATAGATTTCTCCCTCTTACATTAATCTATGTTTCTAATCAAATTTCTCCCTCTGTCATCAATAATCTCTCCCTTAATAATCTTTCCTTAAATAATTTCTTTTGGCATGACATCAATAATCTCTCCCTCTTTGACAACCAATGCCAAAGACTCTATCTAATGAATTATAGTGTACCTGATGTACTGATTCATATACAATAAGCTTTGATAATCTGCATCAACATGTTAAATCTGTTATATAGCTTGGTTTATGCATCACTAATATGTCCATTAGTGAGCCTTGGTTAGGTGATTCACCCCTAGCTTTCCTCTAAGATACAAGAATGCATCCTTAGGTAATGGTTTTGTGAATATGTCTGCAATTTGTTCTTTAGTATTCACATATTCCAACCTTGCTTCCTTGTCCTGAACCAATTCTCTCAAGAAATGATACTTTATTGCAATATGCTTAGTCTTAGTATGCATCATAGGGTTCTTTGAAATCTTAATTGCACTAGTGTTGTCACAGTAGATAATAACTTGCTCTTTTATTTCCTCCTTCATACCTAACAACAAATTTTTGAACCATATGATATTTGAACAATTTACTGCTGCGGCAACATACTCTACCTCTGCTATAGACTGAGAAATGCAATTTTGTTTCTTGCTTGTCCAGGAGACTAACCTCTTTCCAAGAAATAGTGCTCCACCACTGGTTCTCTTTCTATCATCAACACTTCCTGCCTAATTAGCATCAGTAAAAGTCTTCAAATCAAATTTTCCTCCTTTCTTATACCATAATCTATAATCTTCAGTACCCCTAAGATATCTCAGAATCCTTTTGATATCCATCAAATGATTCTCTCTAGGATTAGATGAAAACCTTGTAACAATACCAATTGCTAATGCAATATCAGGTCTAGTGTGAAGAACATATTGAATTTTATCAATCATGGATATGTAGGTAGTCTGATTTACCTCCTTTGAGTCATCATCTTTAGACAACTTATGTCCAATAGATATAGGTGTACCAACTTGTCTGGAATCTTCCATTCCAAATTTCTTCAGTATGTCTTTGATTTATTTAGACTGAGTAATATAGATACCATCCTTCATCTGATGAACTTGTAAACCAACAAAGAATTTGATTTCTCCAAACATAGACATCTCAAATTCCTTACTCATAGCTATGGAGAATGCTTTGCATAAATCATCATGTCCAGTGAATAATATATCATCAACAAATATCTCTGCTAATAGTATCTTGTTCTGAGGTCCTTCTTTGATGTACAAGCTACTATTGTCATTAGTTCTATGAAATCTAATACTTACTAGGTAACCATGGAGTCTTTCATACCATGCTCTAGGAACTTGTTTCAGTCCATACAAGGATTTGTTTCTGGAAAATTCACCTTTTCATTCATTTTATTTTTGAAAACCCACTTAGTACCAATCACATTCTTGTCTTTTGGTCTAGGTACAAATTAAAAGTTTTGTTATTTTCTATCTGCTCAATCTCTTCATTCATGGATTCTATCCAGCTTTCATCATTCAATACATCATTAATGGTTCTAGGTTCAATTTATCTAAGAAAACATGTACCTTTTAGTTTGTTCCTTTTCATTATACCTTATGTCTGGTATTCAATTATTTTCTCAGGTGCATGATGCCTTCTTACATATTTTGCAAGTATAGGTTCCTTCCTCTGTGATTCTAGGCTTGTTCCACTTAGTTCACTAGGCTCAAACATTGTGTTATGCTCTCTTGTCTAATACTCAGGTTCCACTGTCTAAGACTCAGGCACCTTTGTCTGAGACTCAGGTTCCTCTATCTATGACTCAGTTCCCTATGTCTATGACTCAGTTTCTTCAGTCTGAGACTTGGTTTCTTTAGTTAGCAGCTCGGGTTGCACAGGTTGCCACAAGGTTTGTGCTGATGAATTCAGTGGTTGACATGGTTTCTATCCAATCATCATTTCCCATGTCTTAGGTATAGTATCAAGTTCATAATACACAAATTTTCTGTAGTCCTCAGGCTCTTTACTACTCTGTTCTTCTCTTCTCTCTGCAAACTCATCAATCTTTACATGTACACTTTCTATGACTTTATGAGTAGCAAGGCTCAAACATTTATATGCTTTTCTTTTACAGGAGTAGCCTAGGAATATACCTTCATCACCTTTGACATCAAATTTTCCATTTCTTTCTTCCTTCAAGATGTAACATTTACTTCCAAATACTCTGAAATAATTAACATTGGGTTTATATCCATACCATAATTCAAAAGGTGTCTTCTCAGTACCTTTCTTCAGTTGAAATCTATTCAAGGTGTGAATTGCAGTTTTGATAGATTCCTTCCATTATTTGGTAGAAACATTCTTTTCAATCATCAAGGTTCTTGCACAATCCATAATAGATCTATTTCTTCTTTTTGACATCCCATTTTGCTGTGGTTTACCTAGGGTAGATACTTGTCTCTTGATTCCTCTTTAATTATAGAATTCATTGAGCTCATTAGAAATGAATTCACCTCCTCTATCAGATCTTAGGCATTTAAGTTTTTTTCATGTTTCCTTCTCAAATTTGGTAAGGTACCACTTAAAATTTTGAAAAGCTTCTTATTTTTATTTGAGAAACATGACAGTCATCATTCTAGAATGGTCATCAAGAAATAGAATGAAAATTCTCACATGTGTAACTTGATGTTCCAATTGTCCACACAAATTAGTATGCACTAACTCCAAGACTTCTTCTGTATTGTAATTCTTTCTCTTGAAACTAGTTTTTCCCATCTTCCCAGTTTGACATTGTTTGCATATTGTCAATTCAGGTTTCTTGAAAATAGGAATACCTCTTACTCTTTTGGTCTTTCTTATGTTGACCTGGTTATGAAAATTCACATGAAACAATCTCTTATTCCATAACCAACTTTCTTCTTTTTGTGCAATAAAACATGAACTTCCAGTGATATCAAGATAGAATAGATTACCTTTTGTTTGCCTACCAGTTCCAACTAGGTTTCCTTTACCATCCAGGAGCTTGGCCTTACCATTTATGAATTATACCTTGAAACCAATGTTATTCAGCTGTGACACACTTAGTAGATTACACCTTAGTCCTTCAACCCAATAAGCATTGTCACATTTGATTCCTTCAGCTAGAGAAATACAACCTTTACCTTTCACATATCAAGGTTCATCATTCCAAAAACTGACACTCTGACCATCAAAGTGCTCAAGATGTTCAAATTTAGTTTTATCACCAGTCATGTGGTGAGAACAACCACTATCAATTATCCAAGTGTCATTCTTGCTAATATGAGAGTAAAGTGCAATATTTTCATTATCTTCATTTTCTGACTCATCCTTAATAGCAATGTAAACCATTTCATATTCATCTTCATCACTATCAGAATCTTTAGCAGTATAAAAAGATTTCTTACCTTTGTCCTTGTAGCTCTTATAACTTTTGAAATCTTTCTTGCCTTTGTACTTGTTGAACTTTATCCCACCTTTGTCTTCTTTTTTTGGACACTTAGCAACAATGTGACCAACCTCATCACATGGAAAGCAAATCAATGGTATTATTCCTTTTTACTTTCCTTTGGAAGCTATCTTTGCAAGTAATGCTTTGATGATTTCCAGATATTCATCATCATCACTATCACTATCAATCTATTTTCCTTTTGAGTTTCTATCCATCTTACCAAGGTTTAATTCAGCTTTGAATGCAGACTCAAGATTGCTAGGATTAGGAGAATAATTGTCAAAATTGCCCAACTCAAAAGATGTTAACCTTCCAACCAAAGCATCTAGATTTATATCATTACTGCACCTCATCTCTTGAATAGATGAAACTCTAATTGCATAGATAGGAAGCAAAGTTCTCAATACCTTACTAACCACTATTTTGTCTTAAATTGTTCCACCGAAAGCTCTGATGGTACTGACACTTTTCTTGATTCTTTCAGTGTATTTAGTAATGTCTTCTCCTTCTTTCATTTTTATCTGATCAAACTAGCCTCTGATACTTTCTACATTGGCTCTCTTTACATTTTCATCTCCTCCTTTTATATCATGTATTTTCTTCCACATATCATAGGCAGTAGGGAAGTCCTTGAATTCATCAAATTTAGAATAGATGAGTGAAGAAGCTATATCAATCATCACTATGTTATGATTCTTCATGTCCACCATCTGATCCACACAGGTCTCGATAGTTCCACATACTTGTGATCCAAGAAATGAAAACCAGTATCTCCAATAGTAGATAGATGTAGCCTCATCAAATCTTTCCATGCAGTGAAGTTGTCTTTGTTAAACCTGGGCATCTCCCTTCTATAAGACATCTCTGATCTTTAGCTTAGGCCTTGAAACCTTCCCTAAAACCACCAAATTCTCTGATACCAGTTGTTGGAAATGGGTTTATTAACTGAGAGGGGAGGGGTGAATCAGTTACCACAAAAACAAATCCAAGTCCCTTAGATGTCTTAAACAAACTTATCACTGTTACTCGGTTAACATAGAAAACTTAAGATATTAACTATGATTATCCTTTATTAATTAAGTGCATAAACATAAAGCATAAATAAAATAACATGTACACACATGACACCAAGATTTAACGTGGAAACCCAATTTGGGAAAACCACCAATTGTAACTAGTTACTATTTTTCACTCTTCTGAAGTGAGCCCTGTTAGGATCCAACCCTGTAAAAGGTTACAAAACACACTGTTAGGTGTGACCTTGTTAGAGGATTTAATCACCCTGCAAGGAGTGGACTTGTTAGAGGTCTTGAAAAAATTCAATTTAGAAATGTCACCTTGTGAGAGGATTTAAAAAAGACTATTAAGTCTACTCTATAAAGAGATTTGGATCACTGCTACAATTGTTAGAGAGTAACAATGGATTGACCTATTTTTCGAAGAAACTATCTTTGTTGATTCAGATCTCTACTCTGGCTTTAAAAGTTGGATCCTTACTGATCAAATATTCTATTGTAGCTCTGTACGTTATGTCCTTAATCAAAATCCCATCTGATTTCGCCTCCACACTTCATATCACAAACTCTTACATATATTTATGCTTATTACTTTCACACATTCAATCCAAACTTGACCTTATATATATATGATAAGCCTTGTCAATTCAACTTGAATAAACTTCCAAATAAATAATAAAACCTAAGTCTATCAGTTGCATGTAACCAATTAAACATAAAATGTAAATTATTGTTGGTCGGCTGACGCTAAAAGCATAACTTGGTTAACACTGTAATCCTTCAATGCCCGACCATTTACTGTAATGCCCGAGTGAATTCGGTTAGAACTGAAAATCACTTTGGTCTTCTTCAATTCCTGAGAGAACATGGCATACACTAAATGTGCTTGATTTAGGTATAGACATTTTTGTAACATCACTACATTTGTGTAAACATCAATGACAATATACAATTGAATAATTGTCATCAACACTATAACCATCTTGAGTATCATCTACATACAACTTCATCCCTTAGCTTTTTGATTTCTCCAAGTAATGAATCTCTATCATTAGGGAATGATGGAGTATAAGTTGGATCATATATTATTTGGACATGTGTACTCTTCAAAACTTTAATTTAGCCTCCAAGTACCTTCACTAGTGACTCCATTTGATATTTCTTCAAGGTCTCATGATTTGAATACAATTTTTCATTCGTGGCCTTACTAAATAATGTGTTGGTATTATGATAATTTTTGAAGGTGATATACATAGCGGTCATGAGTGGATGCATACATGGTTTTCCTTGATGGAAATGTATTCATATATCATGATTATAGTGACCGGTAAGAACTGTATGATCGCTAACAAAAGATCAACTATGTATGTTGACTAGTGTTTAGGAAGAACAGTATTAGACAAATTGTGGTAGCATTCGAATGGAGGAAAGATTCATATGTTTCAATCAGACATACATTATGTATATGGTATTAGTAATCTATGATTCCAACTGCAACAGTTTATTTCAAAGTTCTAATTGAAGTATGTTTTGAGAGTGAAGGCACTTTACCTATTTGATCACTGATCAAAGTTTCATTTTCATTTTCAATATTGGTAATATATTTAAGGATGACATATTGGATGTTGTTGACACTGATTTTGAGGAAGTTGGTTATTCTGTTGAGTTGACTGTGGTGGAAATTTCTAGGTCTTTTATAACCTAATGAAAATCTATATAAGGAGCACTAAATAATTTGATTTAGAGTTGCTATCGTATTTTCAGGAAGGATGGTCATGAATTGAATGATCATAGATTAGTATAGCATCAGGAAGGAAAGGAGCTATGTGAATCTGATAGGCAATCAGTACCATTATAAAAATCAACAATCTTGTTGTTCACTAATAGTTGCAGTAGGTCAAATCCTCTAACAAGGTGAAATTTAACATGTTCTTATTTGTAAATCCTTTAATAGGTTAGCTTCTTGTTGAGCGTTGTTTTTACACAAGTCAATTCTTAGGAATTCCAGATCTGATTTCCTCTCTTGAAAGAATAACAAAGTTATTCCCAAGGTTCTTTGTGGTCGTGGTACAACTGCTTGGTAAACTCACTTGAAGATAAATGTCAATGTTCACAAGGAGGCCTTTATTGCTACATTTCAAGACTTTAGGCTGCAAAATAAACTTTAGTACTTTTTTGTATTTTATCATTTTTTTAGTGTATGCAATTTCCTAATAATGCAAATCTAACATAAAAATATAATGATTGCTTATTTAAATCAATTTCAAACAAAGATCCAAAATATTTGGGTAAAAAGAATTGTAAGAATATTTACGGAAATAAAATCTAACAGACATAAACCATTGTAGAACCACACTTGCAAATTAAATAATGAAAAATATGGATACCCACAAAACATGAATCAGATCAGATCACAATTCTATCTTCAGCAGATGTAATATTTTGAAGAAACTTCTACCCATATGAAAGATTTTCCAAAATCTATCAGATCATGAAGCCACAAAGATGCACGCACCCACGAGATGAATTTATCTTTAAATAAATGGAACTAATATTTCCAATCATTTGTCACAACAAGATGAATTAAGAACATCAAACCCCAATTTAAATGATCACAAATCCATACATAATAAACACACTTGGATCTCTAAAATGGATGAACAATCATAAACACACGTTCATCAATTTCACATAGATAGTAGAAGAAATAACATCATGAATGAAGAACCATAATGTATCTTTATTGCATAAAATATCCGCCCTTGTTGCATTGTTTTGATGCAATATATAATGCTTCAATTACAAAACTTGGAACCCTGAAACTAGGGTTATGATTACACTAAAATAGAAAAATAAAGATAAATCTAGAGATTACTTAAGAAAATATACTCCTAAGTTGATAGTTATCAAAATTTCATGGATATTTAATACATTTACACCTCATTTGCAAAAGAAATGAGGGCCAAAACTACCCAAGAAATAAGAAATCCGAACTCGACCTCCACCTTTTTGAACTAAAGTCTTTAGCTAAAACTTGGAGTTCTCTTTGGAATCTTTGTCTTAGTCTCTCTGTGTGAATGCAAGTGATTTATGTCCTTTAGTTAACCCAAAATGAACCCAAAACTTTAGGTAGTTTGATCTGAAATAAATCCTTTATGCAAATTTCTCTCACGTCGGAATGACCTTGAAATTTTGGATCCCAACCCTTACTCCAAAAGTTTGAAGGCTGAAAAATGGCTAAGTATATATCCTTAGGACCCCCAAAATTTTGGATTTTCAGAGTCCAAAAGGCCAAAAAACTGAACTTGGAAAAATGGCTAAGTGTCAAAATCTCCACTCTGTAAAATTTGACTAAATCCAAAATCAGATACTTAGTCAGTTTGGGAGGATGTCCAGATGGGCATCTTGAAGCTTCTATCCTATCTCACGTACCTCATCATATTTTTCTACCTCAAAATCATTGTGGTGTTGCTCTTTCTTTTCTCTAAAGGTGTTCAACTCATAAGAGAATAATTTGATCATTTCTTCATGTTCTAACATTTTTTGCATGTCCTCCTTAAATATGAAAAGTTTTTGGAGGTCCTCCTTAGTGTTGATACCATCCAAAATTCCTTTAAATTTTTGTGAAAATATTTTGATAGGGTATAAGACTTTCTTTTTATCATCTTCATACAAGTCCAAGTCTATACCTATGAAAATCTTCTCTATTTATTCAACCCACTCCATAAATCCTTTATGTCTCTTGTCGATCATGTCCAAGCATTTTCCGTAGACCTTTATTGTCTTGGCTATATCTTTGATCCATGTTTCAAAAAATTTGAGCCCTTTGACCCCTCATACAACTTGATCAAAATTTGGAAGCATTGCTTCCTTATTAATTTTAGGCCCTTTAAAACCTTCTTCCATCTCTCTATTTGGAAATCTAATCTCTGCCTCATCCCCCATCATCTCCTCCAATTTGGTGGCTTCCTTGAGGATAATTATAAAAGGCTTCATGATCTTCCGAATTGTGTCTTCTCCTAATTGCTCAAAATTAGTCTTCCAATCCATACATGCCTAAATGAAAGAATTTTTCATACCTATCGATAATTTTGGAGTATTTCTTTTCCCTAGGATGGCCTGTAATGAGGCCTCTGGGAAGTCTGTGTTAATAGGATCTGCTATTTTTACAATGAAATTATTCAATGCCTCATTCTTCTCTTTTGGTGACTTTATCTTTTCTTCGTCCTTATCCATGAATCCCAGCGCATGTTTCAACCCTAAGGTTGCCAGTGTTTTACTGCCTTCTCTTGTAGATTCACCTAAGTCAACCTCTTCAAAAGTGTAATCTTCTAGAGTTACCTCAAATTGGATAGTACTTATTGTAGGTACTGCCACTTGTGCCTTCCATCAACACTTATCATCTTGAGTAACATAGGACATTGTCCTTTCCAATGCACTAGATTCACCTTTGTGGAAGGTTTGGCATAAAAATATCATATTTGTGTCCTCCTCTTTGGTGTAAACCCTTTTTATTGGTTGTATCTCTTTAGTAAACCATGTGGGTTTAGTGAAGGCGGTGACCATCTCATATGGGGAAATTTTCAAAACCAAAGATGTTCCTCATATTTTTTGGACCTCCATTTCTTCCTCTCCTTATGTCTCCTTCTCCAAAGCTTCTCTAATTTTTGAATTTTCTTCTTCTTATGACAATTCTCCTATCATGTCTCTGAGTTTCTCCCCACTGGTGGTATCTAGATCCTCAGGTGTTTTTTCATGTGGAGGGTTACTCCCCCCTTGTAAAGTTTGTCTCACCTTGGGATTTTTCAACATCTTTTGATGAACTTGTCAATATTTATGCCCAGAGAACTGTTACTGATATCTAATTTTCTGTAGAAGATGGTTTTGACCTTCAGGGTAGAGGTACTTGGATAATTGTTTCTATGGAAGAAATGGGAACAAAAGGTAGAGGAGTGAGAATTTGAACAAAAGGTAGAGGAGTGGGAGTTTGAATAGAAGGCGGAGGAGTAGGTGCATGAGTTGGAATGATGAGAGGAGGAGGAGTGGGAGTTTTAACCAAAGTCAAAGGATTAGATGCATGAGTTGGAATTATGAGAGAAGGGGGAGTAGGAGTTTGAACCATAGGTAGATTTGGTGAACTATATTCTGCATCAGTGTCCTTCCAAGCCTCCTTATCTATAAGGGTGTCCTTAGGTGGCTCTCTTTGATCTTTCGATGATGCCTAGATATTTGGAAGAATTGGGGTAACTTGTACTTCTACTTCCTTATCTATATCTACAAACTCTATGGTAGATGAAGGCATCTTGGTATCCACATTCTTCCCTGAGTCTAATTCCATGAGTGGCTTGTCAGCTATGGTAATAGTGAATTAGGACAGAGAAGGAGTGAGAGTAACCAATGGGACCAATGGTACCTATCCCTCCACATTCACTTCCATAACATGATCAAGTGGGTCTGTCCTTTGACCATCGAACCCTACAAAATTCTAAAAGTTGGATAGATAAAACTCATTAGGACCAAGGGAATCTCATGGATCTTGTTGTTCCTCTTGTGTTCTCATCCTCACACTGATCAGAACATCCTTTTCTAGATCTTTCTTTTTTAGGGTAGCTATCCCCAATTGTGTTCTCCTTCTTAAAGGTGTATCTTATTCTTCTCCTTATTCTTCTTCTTCCTCTTGCAATTTCTCCAACTATGGTGATACGGAGGATCTCTTCCTTTTGTAGAGTCTTCTCCTTTCCCCTTGGGTAGCCTTCTATTTTGTGGCCTTCACAGTGGGAGACTAGATTGTAGTTGGAACCTACCCTTGAGTGGCTTGTGATTGATCTAGGGGTGGAGATATACTCCCATTCATCGTTGTCTTTAGTGTCTTATTTATAGGATTTCAGTCACATGCAATGGGGTGTTCATGCATGTATAGCATTTCTTATTTATGGGGCACTGCCTCTTTGAACTTGGGCATTACTACCCTTTCCCCTTGTTTCTTATCCCCTTTGGATGGTGGTTGCAATTGTGGTTTCATCAGAACAAGGTCCATTTGGAATAGCCTTTTAATCCAATCTTTGGTATTCTTCACCACATGCCTCGCCTTGAAATCAATACTATCATTCTCTTCCTTTTCCACTTCTGCATTCAGGATGGCTCTTGTATATATTTTTTCTTCATTATATAAAGGATCTAACACATCCTTTGTCTCCACTTCCCATACCTTGGGTGGAATTATGATCTCAAGGTCAGCTTGTGCGAATTTAAGGGATATTGTGCAATAGTCCTAAATCCTAACTTCATATTCATCTATGCAATTCATCCAATAATCTTCTAGGTGAGGCTCATGAACATAATTCCTGCCCGTGATGTGGTTGTAGGTACCAATGGGGTCAAACCTAGTCCTGATTAGTCAAAGGAATTATAAGGGACATTCATCCCACTCAAATGAAAGAGACTTGCATACCTTCACATCCTATATGGAATGGGGACCGATTGACAAGTAAAAATCCCAAAAGTGCTTCTTCTTGTGTTTTATATGCTCATAAGCATCAGAAAGTTGTCTTTCCATTTCTAAAATAATTACCCTATCAGAAGGATACCTGGGAATCTTCTTTGGGGTGAGAGTGCACTCTGCCACTCTTATATATGTGAAGGTCTTTAATTTAACATAGAACACTCCTATTTCCCTCACTTTAGCATTTTCCTCCTAAGAGAGTCTCTTTGTGTAGTCACCTTCAATGGAGTGGATAATCACAAATATGAAGGAGTCATTGACAATCCTGTAATAATGTTATTGTCCATCTTTTGTTTCCTAACCAGTTGAGGGTACATTGTGAATGATCATGCATTTGGCTACCCAAAGGTCCTTCTCTTCACCAACTCGTGGTTTTCTTCCTTGGTGGCTAACATGTAAACCATATATGAGGTCATATAGAAATGGGGGATGTATTTTACTGTGACCAACTACTCATCCATGTTTTCACTCAGGATGGTAGCCCAATCAAACCTAGCTCTCCTCCCCTTGATCCTTTCAATCAGAAAAATCATCCAATGTTCAATTTGGATGGATTGGGGAAGTCCATACAACCTACTAATCATAGTGACTGCTACCTGGATATGATCCTTTAGATATCCCCTTCTCATATCTTTTCTCTCTAATTTATTCTTAGGCAGAAGTTGCATTAAGTATTCCATGTTCACAATCTCATAACATCTAGTGTGTTGTTCCTAAACCATTCTAAACCTGTTTTGATTAAAATTTCATAGAATCTATCAACCCCCTTTGGAAATTGGAAGACATCTTCAATGTTATCTGGCCTGATGTCAAGGAAAATATCTTTAGCTCTATTCTTTATTGCCCTTTCATCTGGGATGTAGTGTTGTGCAAGATTCATGATGAGATCTGAGGACATGATGAACATTGGGTGTGTTGGAGCATTGACCAGGCTTGAAAGCACTAAAGGAGTGTAGTCAGTCGATCTCCCCTTGGGGTTAGCACATTTAGTGAGAAACTCATTCCAATCAACATTTCCAATATCACTATCGGTGACCTCGTTGTGGTGGTTCCCGATCTTAGAGGCAACATGATACCCTTTGAATAGGTACTTCATTGGTGATCCAACTACCTTTTTATAGCATTCTACAAGAAAACATGCAACTATCAACAAAATTTAATGAAAACAACTACCTAAAAGCAAGCAAATATAGAAGAAAAATCTAGAGAGTCAAGCCTAGTAGTTTGAAACCATCAAGAAACAAAGTTTATGTAATTTTATGAAATTCAGACATCGAAGACAGGATGGGCTATCAAAAGGCCAAAAGTGTGAAAGATGAGTGCTTAGTGAAGCTTGGTTTCAGAGTTACAGAGGTCAAAAGGTGCGAAAAGGATCGGGGTGCGAAGGTGAAAAAAGGTGAAAGGCTATTGCAAGATGGGTGAGGTGAAAATTTCAAACTTTCAGTGCTTCAAGGATGGAAAAAACTATGAAGACCGAATGTGTGAAACATCGAAATGAGTCTGGTCAATCCTATCTTTAGTGTTTTAGCATTTTGACATTTTGGCGATATGAAATCCTTCGATGGTCAAAAGTGTGAAACACCAAAATTGACTTAGTTTCCAATGACTTGAAACTCTACTGATCTGCTGGGATAAATTTTTGGCCTTTTGGAGCCTAAAAACCTATGGCTGCAACCAACTAAGAAACCCAAAAATGAAAGGAAAAAACAAGACCATACACCCTAGGGCCCAATGTCGAGAAACCTAAACCAAGAAGGTATCTAAAACACCTAACAAGAACCAAGGACAGAGCCTTGCGGCAACCAAAACAAAAGGAAATAAAAACTTTAAACAAAACCAGAAGAAATACAACCTGCCAACAAGAGGGAATGAGATGAATATTGGCAAACATGCACAATGAGAGGAAGTAAAATGTGCACCAACAAAACCAACAAACTAGAAGATAAAGAAAAAATGCGCGCCGAAGATATAGAAAACTGAAGCTTGAAATGATGAAAAATGTAAAGTGAATAAAAAATAAACCTTTTTCACTTTTTATAAGCGCCTCTGACCGATGACATTATCATGATTTTTTGACTTTTAGAGTCCAAAATTCCAATACTCATGAGTCATGTGTTTCAGTCTTTCAGAGCCGAAAAGTCAAAAATTACTTTCCCTTTGATGTGACTCTGACTTTCAGACTTTTGCAATTTTGAGATGAGCAAAAGGAAGAAAAGAATTATCTTTTCTTCAAAAAAAAAGAACAATAGACCAAAGGAGAAGAGGCCCAAAAAAGAAAAGAAGAAAAAGGGGGTCCCCATGGCCAAGTGGCCAAAAAATAGGGTGTGTGTTGTGGACCCACAACAAATAGCCTCGGCAAAAGGAGGAATGACCAAGGTATTTCTTCATCAGCAACTCGTTTCCAGAAACCTTTCTTGCGATAAATCAAATATATGAGTGAATCAATAGAAATATTCTTCCACCAACTCCCAAAATTGAGGTCTCCAACTATTTCTTCCAGTTTGTGCATTTGTGTGTTCATTCCTTCAATCTTTTTATGAAGATTTCTCAGATGATTGTCAGCCAGAACCAACTTTCACAATGTTGACAAAGGATTCTCGGGAAGAGCTCTACTACTAGTCAAGTGTCCATAGCCCCAAAAAAATTTCTCCCAAGTCCCAATATAACCTTTCTCTATTGTCATCCAGGCATCCATAGCCCTGGTAGAGATTGCTAGAGTCACACTTTTCCATCTTCCAACGATATTTAGAGTTGAGGTAGTTGGAGGATTCTTTCTTAAACCATTTATTCTTTCTTGACTAGTGGTTGGTTTGGTCCTGTTGTGCCTTTAAGTATGTTGTCTTTTGAATCTCTTCATTTTATTTCTTTTGAGAAACCTGGGTAGCGCTTATATTGTGCTACCTTGGTATAAGATTGTGATCACCATTTAGCGACCAGTGCTTTGAATGATTCATCTTCTTTTCACACATTTTTTCTTTCTCTCCTTCTTTAGTTAGGTGGTGATAGAGAAGGGTTCTGGGACTGGTGGGTACCTGAGTCAATATGCTAGTGCTGGTTCTAATTGAGAACTACCCAAGAAATCAACATTTTGAGTGTCATTATTTAATTTATTCCATGATTTAGGATGATCAATGTCAAACATGATCACCTTGATTATCAATGAGAGGTACCACTACTTCTGACCCTTGAGAACAATTTCTTGCAATATACATTTCCTTGGATATTTTGACTAAGAAATATCCATGCCCTTTATCGAGGACTAGTTGGGATGGACCCAAAACACACTGACCCAAAAACCAAAAAACAAGAAAAAGAGCCCATAAATGGGAACAAAGAAGAAAGACACAAAAAGAAAAAGGAACAAAAGAAAGAAAAAGACCAGAAAAATAAACTAAACTACTATGATACATGGGACAAAAGGAGAGTCCCCTTCAGGAACCAAAATAATGTTTGAGGAACTAGTCATTGACTAGAAATGGGACCAACTCCCCATCCAAATTATTGATTCTAAAAGTGTTTTCTCCCAAGAGCTCGGATACCTGATAGGGACCAGTCCACAATCTTTGAAATTTAGTGTGGCTTCCCAAATTTTATTTTTCCTTATCCCACATGAGGAAAAGGTCAAAGATCCTAAAAGATTTTATAGTGGCTCTCTTTTCAAACCAATGCTTGACAATAGATTGATGTTTTGATACATGATCCAGGGCCATAGTTCTCTTCTCTTTGAGATTAATGAGGTTCATGAGTCAGATTTGTGCCCTTTCCTTACCTTCAATGTACCAATCCATGAATTTCAAGATCAATATTTTTAGGTTTATAGGAAAAGTAGGTCGTATATCATAGACTAGATGGTAAAGGATCTTCCCAAGGCATTTTTTATGCTCACTCGATCAGTCCATAAAGTGTATTTTAACTGTGTATGCCAGTCCCTAAGATTGTCATCTGAAAGATGTTTGATCATAGTTGTCAGATTTTTGTTGGTGGATTCCGCTACACCATTTCCTTGTGGGTAATAATTAGAAGAGAATTTTAAAATTACCTGATTTTCAAAAGCCCATTGCATGAGTTCAATAGAGGAGAATGAGGGTGTATTATCATATACCAGATAAAATGACATTCCAAACCTAGTTATGATGTGCTCCTCCAAAAATTTGGTTACCACTTCAGTAGTGCATTTTTTCAATGCATGTGTCTTTGTCCAGCGTGTGTAATAGCCTATGGTGTTAAGGATAAACCTGCAACCTACAGAGGATGGTGGGTTAATGGTACCAACAAAATCCAAGCCCCATTTGGCAAATGGACATACCTCATATACCATTTGCAAGGGCATCATCAGGTTCCTCTCACGGGTGGCGCTCATCTGGCACGTGTGGAAAGATCTCACATGCTCATTTATGTCTCTAAATAAGGTCGGCTAGTACTATCCTACTCTCAGGATCTAGTGAGAGGTAGCTTCAGCAGATCCATCACCCATGCCATACTTGTCATGGAAATCCCCCAGGACTTATCTCACTTCTAGTCTGTCCAAGCATCTTAGGTACAAACCATCATAATTGCATTTGTATAGATGGCCATTTTTAGCATATAAGAAGTTCTCTTCATCTTCAAGGATCTTCATTGTGATCCACTCAACCCTTACAAACAATGATTCTGAAGTAAGTAATGGACCACATCTTGATACCAAATGTCTGAAATCACCCCTTGATCTGTAAGTCTAGCATATTAAACCTTCTTCTACCTCAACCACTAGCTCTTTCAGGCCTTGGACTCTTACTAGTTTCATAGGCTGAATTTAGAGGTAAAACTCTTACATAATTTCCATCCACTTCCCTCTTCATTCACCTAATTCATTTTACTTTAACAAGGACTTCACTGCTACATCTGGAACTATGTCAAACACTTTTCTCTTTAGAATGTATTGTCAAAAATTTTCCACTGCTTTGACAAGGGAAAAAGACTGTTTATCTAAAATTTGGGTATCCAACCTCATCATTTTTGAGGGGAAAAATCATAAATGTTATTGGCCTCTCATTTTTTTCATCCTTATTTTGCATGAGGATTCATGCAAATGAATTATAGAAAGCAAAATAATATACTTTAAAGGGCATAGTGTAATCCAGGATGACCAAGACAGTTGGCATGGAAATGACAGTTTTTATTTCTTCAAATGATTTTTTCACTGGGGCAATCCACTCAATATTGGCATCCTTTTTCAACATGTCATTTAATGGTTTTACTATTTCTGTGAAACTACTAATGAACTTTCTTACAAAGTTTATATTTCCAAAGAAATATTTTAGTTCTTTTTGGCTATTGGGTAGGGTTAATTTAAGAGTAGCTTGTACCCGTTCAGGGTCTATCACTATGCCTACCTTGGAAATGATGTTTCCCATAAATTTTCCCTCTATGATTCCAACCACACATTTCTTTAGGTTGACGGATATCTTGTATCTCCTACACCTTTGAAGCACACTTTGGCGATCATCGATATGATCCATTTCATTTTTGGAAAACACGGTGAGGTTGTCCATGTAAATGATTATGCATTTCCCAACTAGAATTTTAAAAACTGTGTCCATCACTCAATGAAAGGTCGCTCTAGTATTGATCAGGCTGAAAGGCATTCAACGATAAGAAAATGTACCCATTTTGGTGGTAAAAGTGGTCTTTAGATGATATTCTTCTTGCATCATCACCTGATTGTAGCTCAAGTATCCATCTAGGACAGACATCATTTGAGACCCATTTTTTGGAATTATGTTATATTTGTCATCAGTGAAAACACTTATTCGATTCTGAATGCTTGCCGAGCTCATCACTCATTCCACAGCTTATACCGAGAATTCAGTAATCACTTAGTAAAGATCAGCGGTAAACAGTTCAAACCGAGCAGAACAGTAGTCACCGAGCATATGAACAGTTCAGCGGTTACCGAGAAGAGAAACATTTACTGAGCAGTCGGTAGTCACCGAGCTTCACCGTAACTACCGAGCCATCAGTTGAAGGCAACAGAGAAATCAGTTTCCACCGAGTCATCAGCGGTTACCGAGTGACACTATACCTACCGAGTCACCAGCGGCTACCGAGTTCCAAGCTACACTTCGGGACTAGTATGGACTGAGCTTCTACTCTTACCAAGAGCATGACGATGCCGAGTATTGTAGTGGATGCCGAGTATCAGAAGATCACCGAGCCAGCTTGAGGAACCCGAGCTTCTACTGACTCGGTAATATTTTGTTTACTTATGCAAGGCCGACTTAGGAATAAGTTTATGTTATTATTTTGTATTTGGCCGACCTTGTAAATTGTAATTATGGGAATGGTATATATATGTAATGTATTATACCATTCAAAGTGTGAAAGTGAAAGTGCGAAATAAGAATAATAAGCAGAGACTGCAATAAGGCAGCAGAGCAGAGCATTTTAGTAAAGGAGCAGAATAGCCATATATATCACAGAAGGTGATCAGTATTCAAAGGATCTTATCAGCAATAAAGTTGTAAGTCAAGATCTACTGTTTCATCCTAACAGTTGAATCAGTTTGTAAATCCT